>CAJQUW010012190.1:0-141530 GCA_907163375.1 Prostheceraeus crozeri | reverse complement strand
GGTCACATGGAATGTGGGAGCTTTCAAGAGACACGCTGGAAAGCTGGTTCTGTAAGATGGTCACATGGAATGTGGGAAGCATGTTACCTTCAAGAAACACGCTGGAAAGCTGGTTCTGTAAGATGGTCACATGGAATGTGGGAAGCATGTTGCCTTCAAGAAACACGCTGGAAAGCTGTACGATGGCTCACGCGGACCAAGACAAAGCTGGACCCGTCCCCCTGACAATTTTCCACATTTCCGTAACTAAAGAAAGACAGTAAGCCTATGCCTAAACAAAGGGTGGATCCGTGTTGTACATGTATCACTTTACATATAGGCCTATATTTAGGTTTGCATGATAACCTGCTCTCAACATTCAATATCCTTAACAGGGCCGACCGATTGTGATAGCCTAGCCATTAGACCAGCAATTTTAATGCAAGTATATAAGCGATAAACCCTGATGCATCGATAGTTGGACTACAGTCGCTGTCCATTCGTAGGGCCGCATAGCTACTTGTTTAGACTATAGCTCAGCAGATACAGGTCACCAATTATTGACCAGGTCTGGAGTCAACGATTTAGAAGTCATGATGTACTATATTATTACCGTATATCATCTTTTAGCTTTGCCATTTGGTAACCAGTCAGGGCCTTGGTAAGCTATATAGCTACATGTAGGTCTAGTTGCACGAGGTAGGCTATATGCGCTCTAATACGCCTAGCCTAGTTTATGTGTAGCCTATATATACAGTAGGCATATGTCATAGACCATTAGACATGTAGCCATAGCCTACCAAGGCACTGCATGGTTACAAAATGGCAAAGCAAAAAGATGATATACGGTAATAATTCACATCATGATCTCTAAATCGTTCTAAGATAAAAGGTAGTTAATTTCTAAAAGTTAATCGCGCGTAGCATAGCTTTATCATATTCAGTAGGCCCATAGTTATAAGCTTACATGTAGGCTTAGGCCTACTTCCGAATTCATTATAGGACCTAAGGCCATGTATACGCCGACATACCGCTATGAATATTAGGCTACTTATATTGTATCAGGCTTGTATATTACATCTTAGGCACAAGCATACTTGCGAATGCAGATCAATAAGGGGCCTAAACTTTCGCCTATTGCATATCCACAACTGTAGACATTGACTTTAAGCTTATGCAATCCTAAACGATCTGACTCCAATCTTATGAGTTCGAATCGGTGAGGGATAGGTCTAGTTTGACTATAGTCATAGGCCTTATACGTGCTACAGTCCTTCGATCTTATCAATTGCAATTTAGGTCTATTACCAATCAATAATAATTATCCCAATAGAATATTAAATACAGTACGAGTATATCAGTTCTTTTATTGAAACTTCAAATTCAAAGAATTGGCTAGCAAGATGAACGTTTTTGCACAAGGAGCAATAAACGGTATTCAAGATGTGTTTTACGCAAAGTAATTAAATCAATATTCACGCATCAATATAGTACGCATACATCTCATGAATAACCTTTTGAATTTTGATGAATTTATACGATCGCTTTCCGATATGCTGCAGGTCTCGAACACAAGCGAAAAAATTAGAATGGTGTGAGTGACACTCTAAAAGGAGTGCTGATGAGTGGCATCGCGGACGAGGAATCACGATTTGCCCTCAATTTCCACAAAGGAAGAGGTTGTACTACTTCATTAATGAAAATGATGGTCCCTATAATTCTAAGTGTTAAGATTTTTTGTCACGCAGCATATGATAAAAACATGCAGCAGACGCCGCTTATCAGAAACACATCGGCATTGTCTTAAATTGTTTTTATTAAGCGACGTTTTCATTCAACGAATGTGAATTAAAGTTGAATCTGTAAATGATGATAGGTATAGTATAGGCCTACATGTACTGTAGATAAAATTATTTACGAATTATCTGAATATTCGATAGGAAACTCTTTAGATGAAAGTACGTGCAGTGTATTAACGACCAGAAAGCCATCTTTTGCAAATGAGTTGCTAATAGGTGCACCAGTGAGATGAAGCATGTGTGGTTTAGTCTACAATTATCGAACAAGTGTAATGAAGAATTTATGAAAGAATCGTGTTTATGTACTGTCATTCAAATCGGTATTTCATCTTTAAAAGAAAAAATGTAAATGAAATTCTGTTTTCAATAAACGATGTTTGTTTTTTATAAGCGGAGGTCTACATTGAAGTTTTAATAGCAAAAATTCCGGACCAAGCCAGGCTGGTTTCATTAACCGGGTATTTTTTTATTATCCGTGTTTTTACTATGCGGCGTCTACTGTATAATAAACAATATCATATTTGCATTTCTTGTTTTAGAGCTTGGTTCAAACTCTTGAAAAACTAATAATGTTTTCTTACTGTGCATTCTATTGTGAAAAATTCAAATGTTTACAAATTCTGAACAAGTCATTTGAGTTTCGAGACTATAGGTACGCTGGACAACAATTTGCCGCAACATCTCCAGCATTAGCATTTCTGTTTCCATTACACTATCACTCTCATCCCCATGGTTTAACCCTTTCAACACTGACGCCCTCGATGAGATAGTCTGCCCACCCTGACATCCTGAACATGTAGTATGTCCCTGGCCGGTATACGGGTTGAAAGGGTTAACAATATTTCAGGATAATCGAACTCACCTTCATTGACTGAAGACTCCGCATTCTTCTTGGAAGCCTCATGAATTTTCCTGAAAACGAATAAACAGTACGCATCGACATGCGACAGAAGCGTTTCTCTCTTTAAAATACATGTAGTTAATATAATGCATCAATTATGTTCAATTTAGTGAAAGTATTAGTACTTGTGTAGTTCAGGTCAAATTTGCATCGCAGTCGTCGGAAGTTCTTGAAAAATCCTAAAACTTCACAATGTTAGTCGAAATTGTGCGATAAATGGAAAATGATATTTTTAACGCAAAAATCCTCAAATACAAAAATTAAAATGCTAAGCGTCATCGATCGAAACAAAATCAAATTTCCATTGCATTGTTATAATCATCATGCGAACCGGCTGCACAAATATCTGATCGTCTGGATTTGGAAATAAATCACTTCACAGCATCAGAACTAGGGTTCGCAGCCCGAGCTTGATTTGATCATATCAGATCGAGCTTGATACTCCTTGAAGATTGCCTATTCATCGACGATGTTGACTTCCACGCCACGTGCAAGGAGTAGCGGTTTGATGTTCAATGAGACATGACTCTTATTCAGCACCAAATATCATTAGGCATCATCAGAAGACTTCAACGTAGCAAAGTGCGTCAAGGTAACAAAATTAAAAAAAAACAAGCTAACGACTAGTTAATTTTTAGTAGGTGCAAAATATGATTTAAAAGAAAATTTTTGTATCCTAAAATGTCTAAAAATTTTAAAATACTTATTAGAAGAACAAACAACGGTTCTCCTCTCCTCATGTGTAATGAATTGGCGAGTAAGTCGTTCTGTTCAAAATCACCTATACATTTAAAAGATTCTATTTAACAGTCTGCCCATTCAGATGATAAGAGGACAGGTCTGTTTCCAATCAAAATACCAGATCTAGCTAATAACACAGTGGGATTACGCTATCTAAAATCTACTAGGTGTGCAAGAGAATTAATATTAGTTCCTTAAGCTAAAACGTGAAATAGAATTCTACAAAATATGCATACAAATCATTTGACTACTTTTAATGAGGTCATCAACAGGAACTTGGTCAGGAAGACAGCGTTTCGACTGCTAAATCCTGGACGCTCAAACCCAACCAAGCGCTTGTTATACTGATAGAACAGCCGACAATATCACATTCAAGGTATTCACCATTCAAGCATCTACAAAGGTCTTATTGGGACTATGTCTCACAGAGCTCAAGGAGTGTGCTGAGACAGCTGAAAACTCCGACTCGAGATGCGTCATTCCCTCTGCTCCTCGATTTCAGGAGTCAGTTTCAAAGACATTGCGGCAATTGGACATTCAAAGTCATTACAAGCCTGTGACGACACTCAAGTCAATGCTGGTCAGGAAGAGGCCTACTAAACCTCAGCCCCTTGGTGTGGTCTCAACAGCAAGGATGATGACTGCTCATGGTCTTATGTATGACAAAGCTCAAGAACGGTACCGGAACGTCTCAAGGAGCACAAGAGGAATGTAAGAAACTACGTCGTCGGAGGTTGCCAACCATGTAATGAAAAGCGGCCACAATATCGACTGAGAACACTCTGAGACTCTTGATAGGGACTCAGTCTACCGTGGACGCATCGTGAAGTAATCCTTGTGGTCGATGAATCATGGAAGTGTCAACAAGGTGGCGTGCGATACTGGATCAGTTTGGAAAGAAGTTCTTAGAGACTTGACCACTCCAGCTTTCAACGATTGTTTTCTGCTCTCTTTTCTTTTACACATTAATTTCATTCTACTCTTGTCTTGTCCCAAGTAGCATAGGTTTTAACGTATTTTTGTGATGAGGTCTTAGTCTTAGATATCTAGGTGTATTTCTTGCGCAGCTCTGCCTTTTCATGAGTGATTGCCAAGTGTGTCATAGAAATTCAGTACGTGATCATGCATGCCGGTGGCATGTGAAATGCATGGATGAGAGAAAATGAAATATTTCACATTAAAACCACCCATCTGGTTTATCCTGGCTCCTACAACTGATAACTGATGAAATCTCAATCCCGGGGTTTCGTCATCGCGAGATTGGAATTACATCGCAGTTTTTTGCAATACACACTCGAAGTTGCGTCGCAATTTGGTCAAATTGCTAAATTATTCCCAGCAGTATTAAGCATTTCCGCATAGTACTCGTGCCCCTATGATAATCTCCGAATTGTAAGCACATGAATATATTGATAAGAATAGCGTGAAACATTCATTATTAATAAACATAAACCTAAAATAAATAGTAGAACTGAACTTGATAGTTACCGTGATTTCCTTTTTCACTACCTCATCTAACATAGAATTCATCAATCCTGTCACGTCAATTTTTGCTACTGGTAAAGATGCGCAATCCAGTACAACCTGCTCATATCTGTATCCTATCATATCATCTCATTGTAAATATCATTTTCAAATTCCTTATATTTCAAACTTCTACTAACCCTAGTCTTTTGTACCTGAAGATCATTACTGGATGCAGGCATGGGATTGAACCAATTATAAAAAGCCGGAATTTTAAAGAGTAGCTGAATCAGCGGCGCATGGCGAGCGTTTAGCGAGCCTATAATTGCCACGAAGCGGCAAATAATTTTGAGGTTATAATTCACCAGAAAGCCTAGAAATCGTCTAATTAAAAGGCTTAATATTTAACACAGGTCTTTACTTTTTAACTATTTATATGACTTAATATAATAATTAAAATAAATGGGTATTTACACAATTTAGAATATGTTAAATGTACAAAAATCGAATCAAGTAACAACCTACATAGATGAGCAGTAGAAATTCATAGTAGGTACGTAGGCACAAATGTATATGAAAAAAGTGGGTCTAGTTAGAAATCTTAGCACGCTTAGCAAGGGAAGTGTGTTTCTTCAAGGCACGCTTCAGTATTTTAGAAGACATTTTCTTTGACGCAGCTTTTGACACTACATCTAATGAATGCAAGTTCAGAGTAGACTTCTTTTCATCCAGAATACGACGACGATGTTCTTGTTCTTTTCGCCGATTTTGTGAAAATTGAACAAGACATTTTCTGTCATGATTCCCACCCCCTCCCCCAACACCCCATTGCCAAAACGTGCTTATTTTGCTTATCAAACGAAATTATCAAAATGATTTCAAAAAGCCGGAAAAATCCCATGCCTGTGGATGGTAATCGAAAAATTTTGTATAACTTAAAATAAATAATTAACATCTAAAAAATTCCTGGCTCTTTCCAACTCAAAAATATCATATTGATAAGAATATTTAAGCCTGATTTACATTAAAGACATAACATTGTTTTAAATGTATCTACCTAAGTAGCAATGACGACCTCATTTAGTCTACACGTATGTGCGTGCAAGTGGATGATGTTTTTTAAACATAGGCCTGATGGATTGGACCTATTGATATGTTTGCGTTAGCTTCATTGCATTCGGTTCAGTCATACTCCTTTCATGCGCATACAAGGATATTCCATCAACAGTGTCACATGAAGCAGCGAACTCTAGCTTGATATCAGGTCATCCTGTGACTTAGCCAACGACTACATTCAAACTTCTACTGTGGTCAATGTAAGCACATCAACGGTTAATGAACCAACTAGGTATCATTCACTTCTACAGCCAGTCAGTCACAGCAGTTTATAACATCATTTTATTTTTGCTTTTTCGCCTCAATGATTTTCATTTTCCTCTCTAGCAATGGCCTCGGATAGGACAACCCGCAGCTCATGGACACTAAATGAAAGGGGAATTTTATATCTGTCAGTTCATATTTCAACTCACCATTTTGCAAAGATGGATCTTCGAATTTCTATTTCATCTGTGATGCTTCGCACGTCGCTTTCAGTATCCGATAAGGATTTTCTAATGCTGTCCTGAAAGCAAAACAGGTTTTCAGAAACACGTGCAGTGTCCGTCGTCGCTGAGAGAAGTAAAAATGCTGCATTTAAGTTTTCGAGCGTTCTCTAAGTTTCACAAACAACAATTATTATGAGCGAAGTCGTGTAGTTCCCTGTAACATGGAAATGGAAATGCCAACGATATCTGCAAAGCAGCAAAATGCAATGATTTTCCACTTACAATCCATTAAAAAAAGATGTCACACATTCTCCATCAAAACGTTCAAAAATAACACTTAAGGAAGTTGCAAGAATATAGTTTTTGTTGGGAAACCAAGTAGACAAGATGATAACTTTAATAAAACAAATGCTACCACCTTGTCTACCTGGCTTCCCAACAAAAACTTAAAGAAAATGATTAACCAAGGCCTCTTCAACACTTACAAGAATATAAAATGAAACGAAAAGGAACTGGAGTGATAAGACGCTTCACGCTCTGCGCAACTTACTAAAAAAAGAATTGGTCAAATCTTGCGGCAAAATCTGTCAACACTCAGGAAAATCAATGAGTCAACTCATGTCTTCATAAAATCCTTTCCATGAACTATGTTCCAATATCAATTGTTACATTTTTGTTTAAGAAATAGCGAAAGCAAAGGACAAATTTGCAAAACCACAGATTGTATGTGTGAAATCAAATGTGCATTGTGTGAGTACAAATACATTGTCGAAACACGCAGAAGTTTAGAAGCACACATTGACGAGCACATACATTTATCTGGAAATATAAACAAAAACTCAATACTCCACCTACATTCTATTGAAAAACATTTTAGAAAAGTAAAACCAACTTTGATGGAAATGTGTTCGTGCACAGTGTCCTTCAGATGCAACGTTAAAGCAAGCGACGTAGGCGACATTAATGTCAATGAATAAATCGGAATTGGACGACCATCTTTGTCCAAGCGTCACAGGTATGGACAAGCCAATCACAGAAGAGAAAACTGTAAGTTCAGAAACGCCAAATGTTATAAATGCCAGCGGATCGGACACCTCGCTTCATGCTGTAAGTCAGAGCAGTCTGCTAGCACTCATAACATTGTATCAGGAGAAGATTTCGAACATAAGAAGCATTATAATTCCTCGGATGCTTCAGTTGTTATGTCTATAAGTTCTCATTATACTGGAAATTTGTATTTTTCAACATTAAAGGTAGGAGATACTTTCATCAAGTTTATGCGGGACTGCGGTTCTCAGGTTTCTCTGATGCCTGTTGACCATGTTTCAAACTCAAAGACAGGGCTTGCTTTCCAAGACCCAGCTGCTGACATTAACGTTACGGCTGTTGGTGGGTATAGAATTCCAGTTATTGTATTTTCTCGAATACAACCCGGGGTTATACGATTTTTTTAGTGATTCAGGTGCGGGTTCTATTTGAGGGCGGGTTATATGAAAAATATACTAACTCGCATTACGTTGAATCACAATTTCGCTTTTTTAGTGTGTGGGAGTGATATCATTTATGAATTTGACTGACTAGAGCCTCAACCTGACATGCGTATGATAATTGTTGGACTGATTCTGACGTAGTGGAATGAAACAAACCAATAGAAGTGTCCTTGCGCTGTTCTTGGTTGTGATTGGATGAGATAACTTCATTCAGTTTCAGCCTTCTGTTTCCCTTGGTTAATTATGGCATCGAAGTCAGAGTCAACGGTGCGACGCTCATACAGTATCAAGTTCAAGCTGCAAGCTATATCATATGCTGAAAATAATGGAGGTAATCGAAAATCTGCGCAACACCACGGAATAGACGAGAGCTTAGTCAGAGATTGGAGGAATATACCTAAGAAATAGACCTATTCCTTAAAAAAAAGCAATCTTATTTTAAGACCATAATGACCCAATAGACAAGTTATATACTATATAGCCTAATTTATAAAACCAAGTCAACGCGAGCAGTATAAAGTCGCTATACTTACATGTAGTCACATTGTTATGATAGTGCTTGCAAAATAATATTGAGAAAACCTCCTTAATTGATGAATTTCGGTGCGGGTTGCATGAATTATTTTCGTGGTTGATGTGCGGGTTGTATTCGAGAAAATACAGCATGTCAATGGAGTTACAGTGTACAATCACTCATGGTGATAAACTACATGTCGGAAGGATACTTGTAACAGTCTGGATCAAAAATGCTTACTGGGAACAGATTTTCTCGAACCTCTACGTTTTCTGACCAGCATACACATCAAATCTTGTGATCTGCAATGAGCATTCACAATTTGTTGTGAGCTTCAGACTCAAGAAAGATGCATCATTGGACGGACTTCGCTTTGCATCTCGATCTCTGCCTTCTGACATGAAAGTAGCGGTAAAAAATGAAATACAAAGATTGCTACATCAAAATGTTTTATCTCCGGTGAAGAATCCACAGTTTCGGCTCCAATTGCACCCGTCGTAAAGTAGGTCGGTGCTAAGAATCCCAATAGAATATGTGGAGACTACTGAACGACTCTCAACAAAATTATTGATTCTGATGCGTATATGATTCCAACACTGGAAGAGATGCTGGAACGTCTCTCAGGTGCTGGACTTCACTCCGTGCTTGACCTAGCCGATGCCTATTTACAGGTTAAATTGTCCAAGGAGAGTCTAATGCTATCGTGCATTTCAACAAATATTGGCAATTTCGCATACAATACTCAGCAGTTTTAAGAAATCATGGATCAGTTTTTTCAAGATCTACCTGGAGTTGCCAGTTACCAAGATGACATCATTATTGGTGCAAAGTCTGAATATGAACATGATGAGCATAGAAAGACTTAGGAAACATGGATTTAAAGTCAACAAGGACAAATCGCAGAATAAACGAACTGCTGTGAAGTTTCTTGCATTCAAAAATAGTTATGGCAAACTAATGCCAGATGATACAAATATACAAACTTTCAGCAAGTTGCAATCACCTAAGGATAAAGACCAGTTCAGAAGTGTTCTTGGAACCTTACAGCACTACGGCATGTTTTGCAAAGATTTTCCAAGTTGAGCTAAAATGATTTATTGAAAAAGAATGTGCACTGGAGGTGGCAAATTAATCAACAAGCTGCATTCAATGATCTAAAACGTGAAATTTCTAAAGGTCAAATAACTTGTTATGATCAGAAGGGACCATTATATCAATTTTCAGACGCAAGTAAAATTCGTATCGGGTATGTTCTCTATTATGATCAGGATCAATAAGCCATTGTATGGTTAGGAAGCAGATTGTTGACACCAGCAGAGAGGAATTGTTCAAATGTAGATAGGGAAGCACTAGCCTTAGTCGAAGCTGTGAAATACTTTCTTAAATTCTTAGCCGGTAGAAGGTTCACTGTCATGTCGGACCACAGACCTTTAAAATTCATTTTCAACAACAACGAAGTTTCGAAACGTGTATCAGCAAGGTTGCAGCGTTGGGATACAACAGTAAAGGCAAATGACTACGAAGTTCAATACATTAAAAGTAAGAATATGTTTATGGCCGACACTTTGTCAAGGATCAATGAAAGGATCTCCCATTGCACCTGTGGTTACTCTATGTGAGTTAAATTCTTTAGATGATATAACCAACAGAAAAGCATGCTTTCGAAGATTGCTGCATCTGATGATAAGCATATAACGTGTTTAAAGAGATTCACTACAAACGGCTGGCCTATACACGTTCCTGCTGAGATGTCAAAATATTCAAGCTGCCGTAATGAATATAGGTAATGAGTATAGTATCCACGATGGTTTGATCTACTGGGGTTTGCGAATAGTTCCTCCTAGGGACATGAGGTATGAAATTCTGAAGATACTCCATGCCGATCATCCAGGAATTACTCGAATGATACGATTAGCACGTAAATAGTTTTTGTGGCCAGGTATAGACCAATATATAAATAGCTTCGTTCAAAAATGTCGCACCTGCCAAATGAATGCAAGTAACAGTACAAGGATCCATCTGTTGTCGTGGGAAGAACCCATAACTTCTTAGAGAAAGTACGTGTTGACATAGCCATATGGAAAGAGCACAAGTTTTTGGTGTTTTTTTTATGCATATTCCACATTGGTGGATGTACAGGTGACAGGAAATGCATCTACTGATTCCACAATCAAAGCACTAAGAAGGATCTTTAAATACATTGGTCTACCGAAATCTCTGGTTACGAACAATGGTGCTAACTCTACTTCTAATTCCAGCGGACTTTGTATTTCTTCAAACTCTCCGTGCGAGATTATCTGTGATTTGTACGGAATTCAGACTTTCCGAAAACAAGATGCCTGCTCTTATCAGGGTTGAGAACAAAATCCCGAAACCTTCGACCATAATCAGACCTTGTGGAACTATTACATACATCGATCAACAGGGTCGCCTGGTTCATCGGTCGGATATAACTTCTGGAACCATACCGTCATCAACAGATGCTGAATTGTTGGAATATTCACCAACTTCAATGGAAAATCAGTTTCAGTTGGCATCAGGGGGATTCCGGGTCAGACGAAAAAGGAGAACTCCCCGTCTTGAGAAGACGGAGTTCGGAAGAAACCGGACCGTTTGCAATATCGACTTTGGTCATGCGTGGGGATGTTAATATATCCGTCATTTGGTGTCATTTGCATTCTGTGGCATTAATTGCAATATGTCCTTTATATCATTTCTATGTCTTGGTTGGCTGATGCATTTGAGTAGAGTATGAATGTTTAAAATGCAAAGCTCTATGAATTGAATATATCAATACTTCAGGCTACTTCAGAGAGTTTTCACACACTGCTGGTGACCGTCAGCACAAATAATTCATCACATCAGGTAGGATGAAGGATTGATTGCAGCGAAGTATGTTGCATGGCGCAAAAGCAGCCAACAAACCTATAGCTTGCATGTCTCGTGTTATTCTGGAGATACGTATTGTAATCTACGCGAAATAACCTTCAAGATTAAAATTTTGATTATAAGCTCTACTTTCTTTATGTAGCAATATTGTCTAATCTCCACAATTAGGATGGCCTACAACGTAGCCTTTAGGAAATTATATATGCCGCATTATGTCTATGGAATATGGATGATATGTATAAAGTATGGATCATTCCATATAACTCACCCACTTAACCGAAAAATTGAATTTACTCACATCGCTTTGAAATTCACATCAGACATACTCAAAGTATTTCATTTTTGTATTTTATGATCAAAACATGCTTGTTTATGCCACTTCTACCTTTTATTAGTTCTTGAGAAAAAGAGGTTACATTTCCGGTTCGTTACTACTAGCATTGTCTGACTTGGGCCGTGCATAACATTTTTAATTTCAGAAATCTCCATGTGCATCTTTTTTTATCTGTTTTGGCTTACATTAGCTGATCACTTTGACATACTTTGCGTCGCATTAAGTCATCCTATCAAGTTTTAATTTCAAGACCAAAAAACATGGAAAAGTTTTTTTCACATAAGTGTAAGCGTGTACTTGTATCCTGGAGCACTCATGTATCTCTATTTAGCACTCGGAAAAAGATGCTAGGTGTTCAAACAATAAAGCTTTTCATGTGTTTCCTACCCACTTTTGAAGGTGTAGTACAACCGCCACTGTGTCGCACTAAGTTTTCCTTTAGATAACATTTAGACTTTGTAGCTTTTGTATGTGCACAAAGTTCCTCTATCAGCGTTGCCACCGGGCCTCGAGACCCCATCCGCGCAGGTAGTCAATCGATACAGGGTGGTATAAATGAAGGTCTAAAATCAAGCCTATGTTATATTAGGAAATTTATCCGTGAGGAATTACCTTTGAGAACATATTCGTTGTTCCTGGAAACTATCTAAAAAGCAGTGGATTAGTATCATTTGTTTCATGGAAAATGTTCACGAAAAGAAAGTTTCTGATGCTAGAAATTTGTTTCTAGCCTGGTCTAGGTTTTATGAATATCCACTGTTCTTGACTGCGATTAAATGTATCGTATAATTGCAAGCGATTTTAATGACATTTCCAAATTTTATTTCTTTGTAAAGATTTGATTTTTAATTCACTGATCAAACGGCACATCAAATATCAAAACTGCTAAAAGCACACGTTATAGAGATAATAAGCAAATTTGTTTCAGAAGTAACAATTTTTACGGATAATAACATCTTATTACAAAAACGTCAGCATGCAAATTACCTCATATGTAGGAAAAATTTCACACGTGTTTGAATATTCATGAGTCAAATAAGATCCCAGTTTTATGATAAGTTATGAATAACAATAAGACGTCTATAATTGTGATACTCTATACGATGATTAAAGCATGGGAACTGATATAAAACGTCATAACAGTCACATAACCTGACGTCTGTGCACGTGAGCCAATTGAGAAATATATCGACCTATTTCTTTCTTTTGAATTCATTGATACGAATGACCATTTTAGGTATACCACATCGATAACAGGTTCCGCGCTGATGTGTTTTGAGCTTAAACTAAGTTGCTATTATTATAAATATACGAAAACACGTTACTTCAACCTTCACAAAACAAGCCAACCGATATAACTCACAAATACTAGTTAAAACATTTGGACATCATCAAATCAGTCACTTTCAGCTATAGGGCCACCTACATATTTATCGATAGCATAAAAGTCGAACAATGTTAAATAAAATCAAAGTAGTTCTAGTAGAAAAAATGTTTAATTGTATGTACACGTACATGTGTATTTGCAGAAAATAAGCTACCGGGACTTTAAAAAAACATCTCTTCTAAATTTATAACCCAAAACAAAAGAATATTTTTCTGAGACCTAAATCCGCGCTGCTGCGGCAACGCTGCTACATATTTAACTTTCCATCGTGTTTATTTTCAGAAAAGCTCTATATAAAAAGAAATCAACTTCAATCAGATTATATGGAGACAAATTTAATCTTATTTACTGACAATGCTACATGCCAATTGTGATTGAAAAACATCTGCACAGAACCATGCCCGATGTCTACAGTGGGCATTTTTGAAATGTTGACTTTTTCTTTCACGACAAATTACCTTTTCTTGCATTTTAACAACATTGATGGGTTACTGCGAATGATATCAGCTCTATGCCACAGAATTTGTCACTGGTATGAACCCATTACATTACTTGAATGTGGAAGTTTCCTTTGAGTTGCAATCTGAAGCTGCTTGATGATACGATTGGCTGTCATTGTTAGTCCTGGGTATTCCCAGGGAATCAGACTTACCAAATTTTCCAATAAAATACGGATAGGCATACTTCATTTTCCAAGTGATTGACGGATCTGTAATTTGTCTATATTCAGTGGCAGCTTCATCGACGGCGTGCATCTATCGCAGCAGCCTATTAGTGGGTGATTATGCTGTTGGGAACTTTAAGATAAGATAAGATAACGTTTATTTCAAATACTTCAAATAAAAATCGAGAGGTTGAACATAAAATACAAGTCATGAGTCAAGTAACATTTTACAACAATAACAAAATTAACTCAAACGAAAACCACTGTTAAATGACTTAGCCATGTAAACAAAAAAGCAATCTTGACGCAAAGAACTTTCACATAATGGAATACGAAAATGTTTCGACACAGGAAGTTTTGGTGGTACAAGATCATGTAAAGGGTGAGATACGTCCAAAGAAATGTTCTGAAATAACCGGAAACCCTGAACTAAACGTCGATATGCTAGCGGAACAAAAAAAAGAGCAATCACAATTGTCGGAGCAAATTAATCTGTGGCAGCGGTTTTGCATTCTCTCTAATTTGATAAATGAGAGAATGAAGATAAATGAGATAATGAGAGATGAGATAAATGAAGTGTTTCTGATAAATTGGCAAATAATGGCGCGCAGTATTCCAACAAACTTCTAACGCACGAGAAATAGACGTTACACAGATCTTTCTTTGACAAAAATGGTTTGAGCTGCCGCAAAGCAAACAATTTAGATGAGGCGCTCTTACAAATTCCAGAAATATGTTCATTCCAAGAGGGATTGGAATCGATGGTAACACCAAGCACACGCATGGTTTTACAGCATTTAATATCTTTCAAAATGTATGAGTTGCACTCAAAATGTCTGGACCGAGTTACAAATAATTTTTGACATTTGTTTATCTGGATTTTCATATGATTTCCAACGCACCAAGTGCTAACTTTTGAAACAGCTTGTTCGAGTGGACTAGAATTCGTGCCTTTAACAATAGGCGAACACAAAGTAAAATCATCAGCATAGCTCACAGTAAGAATGTTGTCATTGACATCATACAGGGAATCCTCAAGGTCAGCAACAAAAAAGGCAAACAAAAGCGGGCCTACCACTGATCCTTGGGGTATACCACTACTAACGTTACAGTAATCACTGTAGAAAGTATTCCACTTCACACGCTGACATCTATCAGTTAGATAATTTTGTATAAACAGTACAATGAAGTTATCCAAACGTTTCTCGGTCATCTTTTGTACAAGTATACGATGAGACATTTTATCGAACCATTTTTCAAAATCCAAAGCGACGAGCTGACAACACTGAATACTACGCTTTTGAATAGCGTCACTGATAAAATCCTGCAATGATAACAGCACCGTTGTCGTCGAACATTTAGGTCTGTACCCGAACTGGTGCTTCGAAAAGTGATACAAAAAAGAGCTTTTATAGTGTTGCACTAATCTCCTCTCAAACAATCTGTCTGGCATCGGTAACAATGAAATAGGCCGTGAATTAAATAATGAGGGAGGTTTACTTTTTGGCACAGGGAAGATATTTGCGCACTTCCAAGCAGTCGGTAAGTTAGCACACTGTAAACATAGGTTGTAGATATAAACAAGGGCTCAGACAGACAGCCGGCAAACTTTGACCACAAAATTGAGGGTATGTTATCCGAACCACTCGCTTTCCTTGGATTAACGTTTTGCAAAAGAGAATACACTTCATCTACTTTGAATTCAAAGGGAACCACGAAAGGGAGATCTTTAACACAAATAGGATCATCAATAAAATGAGAGCTGTAATGTTCATTCAGTAATTCAATAATTTCCCTCACGCTTTTAGACGGACTTGCTCGCTGCAACCAATCTTTTGAATTGTTATTGCTTGAAGTAACATTTTTGTATACATCCCAAACAGTTTTGTTTTGTTCCATTAATCGTTCAGCCCATTTATTTTTGCATGATAAATTTCCTTCTTCACTTTATCCCTCTAATGTATGTATAGCGGCCAATTTTTGTCACGGTAGGCTTTGTAACGCTTGTTAATTAAAACTTTGATATTCGGAGTGATCCATTTCTTGTCATGGGATGTCTTCTTTATATAATCAACAGGTATTAATTTGACACCTTCTCGCAATATTCGATAGAATGTGTCACAAGCTTCGTCAATATCTACACCACTTAAAGCAGTTACCCAATCGAAATCACTTATAAAAGATTCAACTCTTTGAATATTCGATGTACGAAGATCTAAGACTGGATACAGGGTGGTATCACACGGGGTGAAAGTCTTACTCGGGGATAGGAAAATAACAGCATGGTCGCTAGCACCGAATGGAGCAAAACATTGCGGATCTAAATATAAATGACTCAACGAGGAAGGTAATAAGATTTTGTCCAAAAACGCATCACCCCTCGTTGGACTACGTACCATTTCACATAGATCAAAACTACTCTCAAAATTTGTAACATCAACATGATTGAAATCGCCAGTTATGATGACTATAGCTGTAGGATGTCTCAAAAGATAAGAGTCAATCTCGGAACAAACATACTCACATGCGGTAGCTTGCTCAGTAGCATTCATTTTTCCTCCATCAGGAAAATACAATGTGGCAAAAATGCATTCAAATTTGAAATACCTGGCATAAATAACAAGCAATTCCACATGAATATTATCCGATTTCACCAAAATATCACTAACATGAATGAAAGTCTTTGCCCATAAACAGATGCCACCGCCGTTGCGATTTATTCGATCGGACCTGAAAATATCGTATTCATCCAGATATAAAACATCATCAGGGCACAAATTGTCGAGACATGTTTCCACTATCATAATAACGTCAGGTGAATGTGTAGACGAGAACAGAGCAATTTCGTCCAACTTATTGTTGACTGATCTAGCATTCGTAAAGCACATTGAAGGTATAAACATGGAGTGGGAACATCGTCAATCCGTCTTCTCAACAATCTTCCCACGACGTAATATAACATTCTCACCGGCAGCTTTCTTCGCCTTGAATTCTTCTACCAAAGCTCGATCTTGCTCCAACTGAGCTCGAGTCATATCTGGTTTAACATAAATTCTTCTCCCAGATTTTTGCTTTAACTCCTTCAACTTTGAAGAACGTCGTAGACATTTGGCTTTGGCATCATGTGATTTAAATTTAACTTTCAAAGGTCTTGGTTTGTTGCCTTTCCGTCCTCCAAGACGAGAAACACTCATAACATTGTCGAAGGACACTTCAAGAGATCGGCACAAACCGGCCACAACGGTATCATCAAATTGAAATTCATCCACAGAATCGTCATCGCACTCCTGAAGACCAAAGAATATTACATTATTGCGTTTTTCTTGAATTTCTTTGGTTTCAATAATCGCATTTTTGACAATTGAGTTGATGTCCTCGGTCAGCTTGGAAGCTAGCTGATTCTTCATTATGTTGAGTTCATTTTCAACCATAGTCAACCTTGCGAGTATGTCTTGCACTTTAACACCTTTGCATTTATCACATGAATATGACAGATTTCCGGATTGTATCACTGATTTGCAGACACTGGCGTTAACATTAGCACAGTCTTTCCTGGCATGGACAAAGCTACCGCAGCACACACAGCGTATTGCGTCACCATCAATAGCCAAGCAACATGTCATGCACAGGACATCCGAAGAATCAGCCATAGTATGCAGTGATAGCAGCTCAGATGCAAGTTTTTAGGGATTACTCAAAAAATTTCGAAGTATGGCGAAAACGGAGGATGCAGTTTCACAGATGATCTCGAGAGCTATCAGATGATACTTGGTAGACCGATTGCGTCTTGTTGAACACCAAATAATACGTCAAATTCGATAATGTCACACGAGAGTGCAGGAGCGACGTATTGACTCGTTCACGCCGCTGCTTTGTTGCACTATTAGTTATATTTTATTTATAATCATATTGAAGAACAAAGACCAGCACTCAATCGAAAACATGAAATGACCAGACATTGAACGTGCCCTCACTCCTGCCAAACCTTGATAATGCGAGCCGGCTCGCGAAAGCTCGGAATTGTACATAACTTTTAGCAAATAGACTGTACATATTTTTAGCAGCTCATCTTTTTTCGGGGAGACGACGCAAGCGGAAGAGAGATTCATTATGAAATTAAACAACCTCCCGTCATCTGCCATCAACTACGACCGTTACCGTGCAAACAAAGGAGTGCAGAAGATATGGGAAACTCTACCAACGTGAAAATAATGATACTGTTATTTGGAAACAGTTTATAAAAGATGTTGATAATCGTTATTTAATATGTTCAGTAGTTGAGATAAAAAATCAAATTAAAGTTAAAAAGTTGAAAATATAAATTTTGTCGGAGTACGACCGCTAGCAACTTTGATGAGCTATAGCTACGCCATTTTTCAGCGATTCAGATGTTTTTTTCTTTTTGTTTGTCTTCATCTTATCTCTACTTTGAAACTATTTGCAACTTCGCAACATATGCTCACTTCTTATAATTTTCAAAAACCTCGTAAAATGGTACGACCGTTACTATATGGAACGACCCATATACGTTATAAACATTTCTAAAATGTACATAAAAATCTTTCATTTTTGCATGTTTAACTTATTATATCACTTGATTGCTCGACCACAGCGAAGAGGGTCAACCCTATTGTGTTTCGAGGATAATTTATAGAAAATATCATTTATTATTATACAATAATGTAAACAACTATCACGATTGTGCGATTGGGTTAAATATGATCAGAAAATTTCAGTAGCAGTCATAAATGACATACTAAACGAACGTAGAGAATATGAATGTAACGTCCACACCTGACACCATGTTTCTGCAATTACGCGCATCGCTTTTTCTACAAAATATTGAGGTACCTGCGAATCGACAAATTTGGAGTCGAATCGAATCGATTTGAATCATAGAAAACTTAAATAGGCTCACGTGAGCTTATTTCTGTTTCAGACTTACTAAGCCACCTATACCGCTAGCCTTTAAGAAAAGATGCATAAAACAATCTTTACTTATTTATTAGATTTTCTGTTTGAGTTCGTGTTTAAGGTAATGTAGAATAATTTACTGTTTTAGTAAGTCACATGTTGGGTCCAAGAGTCCTGACGAAAGAGTCTGAAACGTATGTCCCATAGCCCTGTAGGATAGAAGCCTACGAACCTGTTAAAGGTTAAATTAACAATTCTGCCTTATGAAATCAGTTACTTAATTGTGAACTATATTAGACTCGGTCAGAATGATTTTCCGAGCACGAATCCCTGATCTGAGCAACATGAAACACACATGAACACAACATGAATTACAATATTGATGATGCAATTCAATAGTCGAAGTCAGCATCTCAAACATATACGGTAACGTCACTTTCAGGCATTATAGATCGGGTAGAGGCCATAAATCAAAAGAAAGCAAATAAAAGGTTTCCTGTCCATTCGATGAGAACTGATTCAAAATTTTCCGAATCTCGAAGATTTGCAGATCCCCAATATATTGCCATTTTGAAGGTTTATGATGTGTGTATTTAAACTGCTGTCAGAGTAGAGCTTTGTCTTCTGCACATTCATGCCCATTATATTTTGCATTGTTTAAAGTAAAGCAATTAGTTTAGCAAATTAATATTAGCAATTTTGAAATAAAAGGAGGATCTGGCGATGCAACATGTGTTCATTAAGAAGAAATTCTTTCGGATGAGTCGGATTATGCGAATGTTGGAGCGGGTTAGGTTTCGAAAGTATACTGTCGGATCGTATTCGCTCGCTCGGATTCAGTTCCTTGTCACATAACAAGTATTATCAGACGTGAATCCCATGACAAAATCTTTTGGACAATACAGACGTAGCCGTGGTTTATGCCACCGGCATGAATAAAACCTAGAAAATGCTCTTCTGCAGAAGGTTTTTTCATTGATGAGAAAACCTAAGTCTGGAAGATTCTGCGATATGATAGGTTATTTTAATGATCTTCTGGAATAATCCTAAACTTTGATTGAATGCATCCTAAAAATTTCCTGAGTTATAGTCTTTTCGATTTTGAATGCATGCAATGAACTTTAGAATCTCATCTCTAAGTTGAATAAATAAATTCTCAGATCTGAAAGTCACTTTTGCGAAATTTTAAGTAGATAATAAATGTCTCAGTATATATTATTTATGCATACAAACAAAATTACTTTTGAAATCGTGTGACATGAAGCAATCGATAAACACCACACATCATCGCAATGAGATAATTAATTTCAAGGTCAGCAACAGAAACAGCAAAATTGCTTATGTTGATGCACATTGATAATTAAATATTATTAAGAATCTAATCATAAAAGATATTATTAAATACAATCATTCCTTCTGCATTAGCATCATGATCAGTCAATTCCGTGGTAACCTTCAAAAATTTGCATATCTCACATTCGGCAACAGTATTCACCTTGACCTCATTTAATGGAATCGAAGGTGTGTATATATACACATTGGGTATTCAATAAATGCCGAGTTGCTACTATCACTAATACTTATAGTCCGGGAGCTAGCGTGAAGTTGTGCAGGGAACGAGGTAGTACGTAAAACTTTCACATAGCATAGTACACCTCTAACCTACTGCAAAACTTCGCGTCTGCCGGATCAGATCATTTGCTTTTCAGAAATAGAGAGGATAACACAATCCTATGTATTTCCAGTGGTAAAATTGTGATATTTTAGGCGTTGGTGTAAACACTTTTCGTTGGTGTAAGTGCAAATTTTAACATAGATATTTCAGGAAAATTGTTGATATACTTTAACGAAAAGTGTCTGTTTGTACACTTTACTTCATCCTCTGTCACTGAATGATAACTCATTTGAAAGATCATGATCTGTAGATGATTTCTATAATAACCAGTTCAACAAAATACCAATTTGTGTAACTTCTATGAGCAAAAATTCGAAAAAATGGAGTCAACACCTAAAATGTCACAATTTTACCACTGGAAATACATAGGATTTTGTTATCCTCTCTATTTCTGAAAAGCAAATGATCTGATCCGGCAGACGCGAAGTTTTGCAGTAGGTTAGAGGTGTACTATGCTATGTGAAAGTTTTATGTACTACCTCGTTCCCTGCACAACTTCACGCTAGCTCCCGGACTATAAGTATTAGTAATATATATAGTATATATACGTACTATGTGGTGTATGGTCTCTAATTCAAAAAGCTTTACTGAACTATACTAAATTTTGCTAATGGAAAGGAAATATACTCAAGTATGTATGCCTGAAGTTTTGTGGCGATTTTTGCTTTTTCCCGTATTTCAGACAAAGTTGAAAACGTGGGGAGATAGGTACCATCGCCTCGATAATTAGAGTGAAATGTGCACTCCGCATGATTCAACCTTGATCAAATTCACTATTAGACAAGGATGGCATTTAAAGAAAAAATCTGCTTAATAAATTCATGTATGTATTTCGAAATGTACTAAAATAATCTTATCTCTACATGGAACTCAAAAAACAAATACTGTATCAAGAAGAAAATCATTCACACGATTATTTATGTCAATGAAATGCTTCTCAAACTGAATTGGAATATTCATCTATTTTTCATTTAGGCTATTGTCTAATGCGAAGGATGATAACATTTGGTGCCTACATAGCGCACCTATGCATCACGAAATCCATGTGAAGTCATACATCAAGGACATGTTGTCAAAGTATGTCCTCATGAAGTACTAGCTATTACGATTTAGCGCATCTAGCTGTATAGTAGCCTAACAAAATACACAGTCGATTCACTGACGCAAAACAAATTCCTAGATGATTCGCAGGATGCACGCAGATGGCAAAAATGTGGGCGGATATGAACACAAGTCAACTCCAAATGAGGAACCAACTCAAAAGACTTTCATCACAGACATGGGAAGTAAAATCAAGTGGACGCGCTCCACATGGCCAAATACAAAGAAATGCAGGATTTATGGATCACACAGTATGTCATCACGAGACTCGACAATTAAGAAAGCTGCGACGCTTTTTTCCGGTGGATCGTCGGCTAGATCGTCTACTATCGGACTTTGAAGATGCGGAAGTAGGTGTCATAATGGACGGAGTAGGATGGGAAGCTGACGATTGATATCGCGCATCTTCTTCAGTTATTTCCTCCTCTTCATCCTCAAAGATCCCGAGACTGTTCAGTCCCCTTTGCCTCTCGTCTTTAGCCTCTTCTATTCGCAGTTGATGCAAAGCGTCAGCAAGAGTTTCCTCAAACTGCTGGTTAGTTTCAGGTCCAAGGAATACCGAAGGTTCTAGCCATTGAAGACGTTCACGGACATCTGGCGATGTTGGTCTTAGCTGGGGGGTAAGCACCCACGGATGACTCAATACATCACCAACAGTGGACCTGACGTCAGGGTTATGCTCCATCATGGCGCGGATGAGCGAAGCCGCAGAATCGCTCACTTCTTCTGCGGGTAGCTCAAATTTCCCTTCGTCAATTAGTTGAAGGATGCGCATAACATTCGGATCACGGTATGGTACACGACCGAGCAACATGAAGTAGAGACACACTCCAGCGCCATAAACGTCGACTTTAAAGCCGGAGAAAGTTGTGGCGTTGCCACTGGCCACCTCGGGGGGCAGAATAGCAGGTGTGCCTTGATCCGAAGTGATTCCATCGTCTGTCCGAGTTTCATCCAACTGCTCTGATACACCGAAGTCAGTTATCTTCACCTTTTCGTCCACTGTAAGGAGAAGATTACCGGGCTTCAAATCTTTATGCACCACACCACATGAATGTAAATATCTGATTCCGGATAACAATTGAACAAAATAAAGATGGGTTTGTGGCTCTGATAGACGGCGGAATAACGGGGCGGATATGGAAAGACCTCGAGCTTGCAGATCGTGTATTGATCCGAGACAACGTTCAAGAATGAAGTATCGTTTGTCCTTACGAGGATCATAGTATTCGTCGAGGAAGCGAATGACATGCTCATGGTCCAAATTTTTCATAATACGTGCTTCTTGGTCAACTAATTGACGTGCACCGCGCATTTTCCGTAGAGATCGCATAGCGATGATTTTCACTGCTAGCATCTGTTGTGTTGACATATCGACACATTCCTTGACCTTTGAATATGCACCATCACCGAGTAATGCTCCCACAAGGTAGCGGTCTTTCAAAATCTTAGGTTCTTTCTCTCTAGGCATGATCACTTCATCATCAGCCATTCGACGGATCAACGGTGACTCCCCGTCAAATCCGTCATCTTCCACATCTGCCATGAAATCGAAGTAGGCCTTGAAAGGTCGATTATCATCGTTGCCTTCCATATTGCCAGCGTCTACTAATGACGCGTTACTTTGTTCATCGACTCCATCGCCTGATGCCATACACAACTGAAATATAATTAAAACAACCGTTAATCATCGTAGTCAATACTACAGCATTTGAGAAATTGTGAACACAGTGTACATTCATACAGTGTCAGCAATGAGTGTGAGCAAGATCATGAAGAAAAATTAGTACAATCACTCAGTCTGGAATATTTGTACGTGTCATCAGTACACATTTTTACAGTGTCATTGAGAAATCAGTTGATTGATGAAGTTGTATATGTATGATACATACGTTACTTACAACCCTCTTAATGTGCGATATTATGCAGCTGTATAACTCCACCAAGCAGGTCGTTATATGGCTCCATGATTACCTTAACATATCTTGATTATTTCATTTTCAACTTGATATATTAGGTGACTAAGCATATAAACTGAGAATTAGAAAAATATTATCGTTGGATTTCTACATGTCTGAAAAAGTCGAAGACGAGTCTGATGCACTGACTTGTGAATCTTTGTTGAAATGACATTAATGATTAACTTTACCTATCATTAGATAAAATTTCAACTGGAAATTAGTGAACTTACGATGAGAACTGACTTGAAAAGGGGAGATGAGACCAAATGTGCCATTAGCCAGTTTTTTGGGCACATATGTAACTTCACAACTTCCCTTGCGTCCTAGCGTGCTGGTCGTCTGTGCGACCTCCTGCGTTTGCAACTGTACATTACATCTTCCTTGATTACTACCTCCAAAGAACTAAATATTTTTCAAACTTTATATCATTTGACTCCTCACAATTCATAGTTTTCATCTATCTCATTTTCGAAATCAAGTTCATGATTCTTGATCGACAATCGCTGATTTCTTTTGCTTTCATCGCCGCAATTACAACTGCGCTCACATGCAAGACATTCAGCATTCACTTTTCCCATTCGCTGGTTATGTCATCCGTTCCCCGTGTAACGACAGCTAGACTCCCCTACTCCCGGGCCGACATTCTAAGCCTTCGACGGCCGGATTACACAATCTATCGCACACAAAGGCGGAAACTGTGGTACTCCAAGCTTCTATCGCGCAAAGACGACTGTGACGCATCTTCCCATATTTCTAAGCCTCCATCCTCTACTGCTGACCGAAAGTTACGTAATCCCAATCGCCGCCTCATCCTCTCAGCTCCATCGATATCCTATAAGCCTCCATCCTCTACTGCTGACCGAACGTTACGTAAGCCCAATCGCCGCCTCATCCTCTCAGCTCCATCGATATCCTCTAAGCCTCCATCCTCTACTGCTGACCGAACGTTACGTAATCCCAATCGCCGCCTCATCCTCTCAGCTCCATCGATATCCTCTAAGCCTCCATCCTCTACTGCTGACCGAACGTTACGTAAGCCCAATCGCCGCGTCATCCTCTCAGCTCCATCGATATTGCCTTTCAATGCTCGTTCCATATTCAATAAAGTTGACGATCTCAAATTACGAGCAGCTAAGTTTGACAGTGACCTTATTTGCATCACCGAATCTTGGCTGGACAATCAGACCGCTGATGAAGCCATTCAAATTCCTGGATACATGTGCATCAGACAAGATCCGTGACAGTAATGGAGGTGGCATCATTATCTACTGTAAGTCGAAACTCTCGATTAGGAAGCTAAGCCATTCTTTCACAAGTGCTATCAAGTCTAACATTTCATGCATTCGAGTTGATGAATTTGATGTAACAGTCATAGTCGTCTATCATCCATATTGGGGTAAAACCACTGCCCATGATACTTTGCTTGTCTCTTTGCAGAATCTTGTAGATGACTCGGAGTCTTCGCATATTGTAATTTTAGGTGACGTCAATGATTTGCGTCACAGTATTCAATACTTTTGTACTTACAATAACATGATACAGTTAGTCACATTTCCGACTCGTGGTGCCAACACTTTAGATATTGTAATCACTAATCAGCCATCAAAATGTTGTTCCCCTACTTGCATTTCTCCTCTTGGTCGCTCGGACCATAAAGGTGTATTTGCGAATAAAGAGGCCACCCCCTCAAGTCTACTACTAAGGTCAGAGTCCGCTCTTGTTCTCCTTCCAATTTCGCTCAGTGTAACAGAGTTCTTTCTACTGCTGATTGGCATGACTTCTTGTTATCACATGATAACATTGATGATATGGTTGAAGACTTCCAATCTTTTTTACTGTACTGCTATGACCTCTTCTATACAGTTAACAGTGGCGTAGCCAAGGGGGGGGGGAAAGGGTGGAATGTCCCCCCCTCGCTACTAGTCTTGTCATCGACAGAAAAGACAGAGAAAGTTGGAAATCATTGATTAAATTAAGTAGGTTGTATTCTAGAATACAGCCACCGGCATTCAAACTTCTATGCAGTTTTGATAAACTCGTAATCGAAACATCAGATCATAATAAGCACCCTAGATACATTTATTATTCAATTGAATTGACTTGTTTGTTAAACACTTCAAAATGTCCATCGGTCTGCAAAGGAAAGTTAGATCCATAGAAATGCACCATAGAGATCCACCATTTTTTATCTATATTTTCGAAGGCCAACTCATGGTACAGGAAGCTAGAAAACGACGAAGATGCTTCTATTCCTAAGCCGAGATTAGTCGGTCGTCAGCGACATCGACATAATGTCCAAACCAAGACAACTGCGGATTATTACAAAATTGTGATTTGGTATCCAATACTCGATAGAGTGATCTGCGAGCTACAAGAACGATTTGGGCGTCACGCTACAGAAGCCATGAGAATGTCATT
Organism: Prostheceraeus crozeri; assembly: GCA_907163375.1. Taxonomy (NCBI): domain Eukaryota; kingdom Metazoa; phylum Platyhelminthes; order Polycladida; family Euryleptidae; genus Prostheceraeus; species Prostheceraeus crozeri. The sequence goes on along the minus strand of CAJQUW010012190.1, from coordinate 115,755 downwards.
CCTCTTACCCAAGAAATGCATATCCACAGACTTCTCCAAAGTCAAGGGGTGCATTGAGCAATACCTCTCATTGTTGGATGATGGAATTTGGACAGTAGAAATCGAGTTTCAGAGATGGCAAAAGAAGTGCGTAGCGTTGGATGAGCTCGGAGAATTAGACAACACCAGTTTGATCCACATTTTGAATTTGTGTGACGAGTCTTTGTATCCGAATGATCCACAAACTTCTAAAACTCTTCGCAACATTTCAATTTCTAATTCAACATCGGAACGTTCATTCAGTTGCATGAAAAGACTATAAACATATCTCCGTTCGACAATGAATGAATCTCGTTTGAACGGATTGGCAATGTTGTCTATCCACAAAGAGATAAAGTTGGACTACAATGAATGCATGAAAGTGTACTCACGTAAATACTCACTAAGGATGAGGATTCAGTGACGGTGATTCAGACAGAGGATTTGTTCATATAAGTACTGAATATATTCCATGGTTGATAAATCCATTTTTTTCATTTGAGTAAGTAAAGTACATGTACATTGTACACTATGCATTACACGTTCATACAGATGATGACTCACAAAAAGTAGGCCTCTTATGAGTCTATGCTCTATTAGGCTACCTGTATTATACTGTTATACATGCATATAGGTAATGAGTAATTAATTCTAGATACCATACATGTAGACGTGGTATGTCCCCCCCCCCCTCCAACAACTCCTGGCTACGCCACTGACAGTTAAGAATGTGCGTATGCGCTCTTCAGACCCTCCCTGGCTTACTCCTGCCTTGAAAGCCATATCTGATGCTAGGGATAAAGCTCTATCTCGCGGTAATTACGCCAAATTTCTCCAATTACGTGAACGTTTCATCAGTGAGCTAGCTAAGTCTAAAGATCACTACCTTGCTCGCCTGTCTTCTCTAACTCATTCCGAGAAATGGAAGTCAATAAAACATCAGCTCAGTAGTTCCTCCAAACATTTGCCTATGACACAGGATAAAGCTGAAGAGCTCAATAATCTGTTTATGTCGAACTTTTCTCCTCTTGACATTCAATCCTTATCAGATAACCGTCCCTATTCCCGTAATGACTCTGTTGTTCATGAATCAGAAGTATTCAACCTCATCAGGAGTTGTAAGTCAAACTCATGTGGGCCTGAAGGTCTCCCAGGATTCTTCTATCGTAATTTCGCTGAAGCTCTTACTACTCCCTTAACTATCATTCTGAACATTTGTATGCAATCCGGAATTTTCCCAAAACAATGGAAATGTGCTAATGTACTTCCCTTGCCCAAAAAAGACAGTGATGAGTACCGCCCCATCTCTATTCTTCCTTTCCCAAGTAAATTTCTTGAAAAACTGATAAGAAATTCAGTACTTCTTCCGGCTTTGACTCGACAACTTGACAAAAGACAGTTTGCCTATATCTCGAATGGCTTTGGTGGATGCACAAACGCACTTTTATCAATTCGGCTAACAGCTTTCCAGCACATTTCTCTTCACAAATCTAACATCGTCAGAGTTCTTGCAGTGGACTTCAGAAAGGCATTTGATTGCATAAGTCACAACTTACTTTTGGAGAATTTGATGAAAAATGTTGAATGTTCCCCTCACTTGATTTCTCTCATTAGAAGTTTCTTAAGTGATCGCCTTCAAAGAGTGTACGAATAGCTTTCACATTTCGTGGAAAAACACTACCAGTGGAGTTCCTCAGGGCTCTGTTCTTGGCCCGTTACTTTTTACTCTCTACATAAATAATCTCTCAACCTTTGAAAATACGAAGATAGTTGCCTACGCGGACGATATTACTCTTCTTCATCTTGACTCTTTCGATTCAAATGACGCATGCTCCTTCCAGACTGATATTGACACTTTCTCCGAATGGGCTGCCTCTAAAAGACTGGTTATCAATGCTATGAAAACTAAAACGATGTGCATGAACAGAATCTCTAGTTTTGATGTTATCACTCCTATTGTTATTCAGGATCATATAATTGAAAATGTAAATTGTTTGAAGATCCTAGGAGTATTTTTCCAGCCTGACCTCAGTTGGTCCAGTCATTTTTCAGATCTTTATGCAAAATGTTGCAGGAAGATGTCTTTTGTAAAACGCATGAAGCTCAATCGTAACTCTGATGAAATCATTTGGCAAGTTTATGTCAGCTACGTTTACTGCCATATTGTTGCATGCTGGCCACTTACTTGTGATCTGCCTCAAACTGACTTTCGCAAACTTGAAAGGTTTGACCGTATTGCTCGGAAGTGGGCCAATATCTGCAGCGACCATCAATCTTGTCTCCGCGATATGCTGGATGCGTCATGCATCAAGCTAATCAAGAAAATTGCTCGACACAATGACTTCCATCCCCTCTCTCAGTATTTTGTCAAAAGAAACATTTCTCGCTCCGTGTGGCATAGCAAAATTTTACTTCCACTACAGCGTCGATCAGCAATATACAAAAGCTTTGTAAAATTTTCGTATGCATCTTGATGTCGTTTTGCATCCCCTCCCCCTTACTGTCAAATACCGCTTTTGTATTGGCGAAATAAAGAATTATCATCATAATTAACGAGCGATGAAAATTTCGATGAACATCTTGCGAAATTTGAGAAAAAGTGGAGGTCCGTCGAGGTCTACCCGGCACCCTTTCTTGTCAGACAAGATCAAAGAGAGCACAAAGAAATCCAATGGAATGCAGACTGAGGCTTTCGGTAAAATGACATTTGCCTGTGTTTTCTCTAAGTGAGAAGTACTACGGCAAGTGAAGAACAATCTGTAGCTTATATATTTCATCTAAATACCATTGTTCATGAAGCTCAACACATCTAGATTTATCAAATTGTTACTTTTTGTCGTCAAACACAGTATCTTGATTAAATATTAGCTGAAACATACCATCTTTGAATACATTTTCCACACAAATCACCGATCGGAGGCATAAACACATGCATAATAGAAAATGACCTGATGCAAGGTTGGGTCCCAACTTGGGCTTGGGTACCCCCAAGCCCTAAGATTAAATATTGGGATACCCCCCAAGACTAATCTTGGGTGCCCCCCAAGATTGGACCCAAGTGTGGCTATTTCCCTTATGAAGTGGAACAACAATTTCCAGAAAATGTTTGGAATTTTGATTGAGATTTAAAATTGCATGAAGATATTTTGAATCATATCTTATTGTACATATTGATGTCCAATTAATTTTTATCTTATTTTCATATTAATTGCTATTCATTACATGAATTTGTTATTGCGGAATTGAGGCCATATTAATAATCAGCTAAAAGTTTTAATTATCGGCATAGGTTATCTCTGGGCTTAATATCATAAACCCTGTTTACGTCTACAGCCTTACAATTTCCTAATTAGAACAACATGCATGACTAAGCTACTTTCCTTACAACATGTCTGATCGAGAAACGAAACACATAACATAGACCACGTGTAGGATGAAAATTGCACAAATGTAGATATAGCGAAATTTTTACTAATCGTAAGAGGCAATCATCAAAGAATGTCACTGCATTAAATGATACCGATATCTTTCTATTTCTAATACATGTAGCCTAATAGTAGAATAAACAATATAGGACGAAGTTTTTAACTTTCAAAGCAAGAGGCTGTATGAAACAAAATTATCTACGAATTGTTGTAGGCAACCAATTTAACAGCATAGGCGTTTTGCAGGTATTGGTTTAATGCATTGCATTTTTTCATTTATTATTTGTTTTATTTCACACGAAATGATATATACAAAATTCTGTCTAACACAATATGCATTACATCTAGTTTAATGCATTAAATTCACAAGAAAGCCAAAGGTAATCAAAGCATAGTTTAAAAAGCTAATTAAACAAACTATCAGATAGACATTTACGGTAGGCCTATATCAAAGTTGATGATAGCACAGTTTTATTATAGAAAGACCAATCGCGTGGTTGATGTAGGTTACATATTTACATGCAATCTTACATGTAGATGACTTGCTATGACATGATGTGGTCATACACTTAGGCAGAATTTTTCCAAGAAAACCGCAAATGATAATTCATGGTCAATTTCTTTACTCTTGGGGGGGGGTACCCAAGCTCTTGATACCAGTCAATACCACCATGACTACCCAAAACCCAAGAGTGAGCCCAAGACCCAACCTTGCCTGAAGAGATTCCATGCTAAGAATAATGACCTAGCCGGTGCTTCCCGCCTGAAACTTTATACAGTAGAACCCAGTTATAACGTACTTCAAGGGACCTAAAAAATTGGTACGTTATATCCGAGGTGTGCAAGAACAAGCTGTATTAGAAGTATTGAAGCCTACTTCTACACCAAATTAAGTTGTCAATTGCAATAGTAAGGTCCTATCCATCATGACCAGCCAATTCTCACTATGCATCACCATAAATACATGTACATGTAATGTACATTTATTTGTACGCCCTGGCCCTACATGTATGATCATGCCTACTCGAGAGAAACAGCATAGTGTCTTAACAATTCTCTGTTGTGTAAGAAAAAATATTCTGAACATGAATCTAAAAATCTGAATGACTAAAAAAACAATGTAAACAGCGCAGTGACGCGTTAAGAAGACACCATCACAGACAATGTCTTAATTCCAGTTCACTTCTATCGATTGCTCATTGAACGGATTCGACACTCAAAAGTTGTCCTCCTCCGAGCCAATGACAACAGCTGTTGCTGCCATCATCAAACGCAGCAAGTTATTGTAGAATCGTGTCAGCTTCGTTTCGATGATTCAGAATACTTAAGTACTTTCATCCCTAAGTACGTTGTAAAAAATCAAAATTTGCTCTGTGGACCCTTGAAAAGAGTTCGCTATATCCGAGTAGTACGTTATATCCGAGTGCGTTATAAGTGGGTTCTACTGTATGTTGAGTCTAAGAAGAAGCCATGAAAGTTTTTTCTGAATAAGGAGATTGATAAGCCGAGCTGTTTTTATGTTAGGAACATAAAAAGAACAATCAAATCATTCAATCGCCAATCAACGACCGTCATATCACACAAACGACAAGTTTCACAATCAAATATCTTATTTCCAAATTCCGTATATATCAGATGATGTAGACAACAGAATTCTCAGGATTTTTCACAATTTAAATCTTCCAGTGAGAATCTCCCATCAATCATTCACCTTAAGGATGGCATTGAACCAAAACAAACAATCAGAACAAACATGTAAATGGAAATCGTGTAAAAACCCCAACAAAGCCATTTGCTCTAAACAACTTGTAGTTTATAAAGTAACATGCACCAAATGTCAACAATACTACATTGGTAGCACTGCACGAAAATTACACACAAGAATAACCGAAAATATCAACCACTCAGATTCGTCAATCTATAAGCATTTACATCAGTGTGACAATAGCAAAATATTTGTGGACATCTTAGATAAAGATCATGATATTGTTAACCTTAGATTCCGTGAGGCAATGATCATCGATATCTTACATCCTTCTATCAACAACAAATATGAATGTAATGATTACCGCCATCTGATTTTTTCTACTAACATTTAAATTTTACATCTTCTGCCTAGTATAAATCATTTTGTATTCTTAGTATTCCTGATGATGTGGTTGTAACCACGAAATATTGAAAGTATTAAAGAAAATTAAAATTAAATAGCAGCTCGGCTTATCAATCTCCTTATTCATATAATTTAATTACCATCAGAATGCTACTTAAGTAAAATTACAATTGTAGGGGACTGATTGAGGTCTCTGATAATTATTTAGTCCCTACCACGACCGCCCTATAGCGCGTAATCGGAGACGAGAACAAATATAGGAATAGTATTCACTTTTAGAGGCCATAAATGCATAGATTTGCATAATGTCCGATAAAGTATACCAGATTATTACATAGTTGTAGAATCGTATTTCAGATTCCCTCAATATTTTGTAAAATTTGTTCCCACGGAAAATCTTGGTAGAGAGGGATACCATCGCGGATATCTGCGGTCCTAATAATCTGGCATGCCTTATAACGGATAGAGGATGGCTATTCGATTCTCTGACAGCTCGTGAAATTATTTGATATATTCATGGACTTCTATAACATAACACCTGGACAGAAATCTAAAATAGTGCGCATACGAGACGAGGCTCATATTGCATTTCATCTTGCCGCATTTCACCATGGATCTTTTGATTAATTTTTGTGATAGTATGCAACTACATCTGGAAAATTTTGCCGATTTACATCAAATTTGAGGTATAATGCTTTTAGTTTCCTTTTCAGTGTGACTGAAGTTCAGTTCGCTTTTTGCACACACTGGCAAATGCATCATCTGAGTAAACTAATTCCTGTATCAGTAAATACTATTCCTATAGATAGATCTATTGGCTGCAATTTTCTTCAATTAAATAAAACATTGTAGCGCTATCGGCAGAATTTTTTTTACAAACACGTACAGACTTAAAAAGAGAGTTAATCAATAATCAAAGTCAGATAATTAATCCTTTGGAAGCAAACTTGCATTTCAGGTTTATACTTTTTTGAAAATATTAGGTCACATCATCCCTTCTCCAAGTGAAGCAGTTTATCAAATAACACAAGGTGCTACGTTGATTCATGAACTTTCGTCGACACATCAAAACGTCAAATGGCTTGTGGTGAAGGTTCTCAGATTTTCTTGAAATTCACATATTTTCATTATTTGGGTCTATCTAGATGAAATCCAAAATATTTCGGAGAAATTCTATCGGGAAGGTCACTTGCGTGGCCTTTACTTATTCGAATTTTTCTATTTTTAGAGAATTTATGAAAAATCATATTCATCTTTGACGGTCTACATCACCGATCTCGCAGCGAAGTTGAGAAAAATTCTTATTGGACTGCTTAATTGATACCCAAACATATATGTTCCAAGCGGAATTCACAACTTTTTCGCTGCGAGAAAATTTCTGTGGGCCCTCTAAAAAAGCAAAATTTTGAAAAATCGAATTTTCAAACATTTCTTAAAAAATGCAGTCTAAGCAATTTTGCGATCCCTTCTTCCGCAGGCGACTACAAATACATCCACATGATTGCAAAAAAGTATTTAGAAGATCACCAGGGATCGGGAAAATGGTTTTTGAATCTTAAATTATATGAACAATATTCAATTTTTGACATCTTTGACACAGTCCTGACAATTTCTCGCAGCAGCAACGCCAATTCTGATACGTCGAGTGTTTAACGCTTCACATGATCTATCTGAAACTGTAATCAGAAGTAACTTTTTCCACCCAGAAGTATGATTTTTTGAATTTGAAAATGTGGTTAAATTAGATCATTTTTGTGCTGCTATTATCAAATTTATAAGTAGAATGTGCTTCGTAATTAACACAAGGATATCTAGATTGCTACAGGAGGGGAAATTCATTTTCAGTGTTTACATAAGTAGGCGGATGACCCTATTTTACGCATTTTTTGGATGGTGTTCGAGAAGTATTAAAGCTAGGACGCTAATTTTTTGATACATGTAATTTCAACGTATCTTTGGTATCCATTTGAAACTTCATCACATTTGGTTTACGGGAACATCAAAAATATGCCCTTTAGTTAAAAGTACTTGTTTCTAGAAATTCGAGTTTTGTCAATTTCGAAGGAAATCAAACATTCTTATCAGTTCAAATTGCTTTTAGACTAAGTGCATTAAGTGCTAACTAAGTCATGGGAACATGCTCATTCATGCACTAATGCAACTATAGTGATGCAGGGTGTTTATGAAGTCTGTGGATGTTTTCATAATGCTATTTTTACGTTGGCTGTATTCAGTGGATCGCTAAATGTTTCAGCAAGATAATGAAGACCCAGTCCCGAAGTTTTACTTGATATGATGATTAGAAAATTTTTCCTTGACCGATTGCTACAGGAGGCGAACCGTACTTTCAGCGTTTCCATAGGTAAGTAGGTTGATAACTTTCATTGGGAAAATGGTGTTTACACATCTATCAATAAAATTACTTGAGCTCATAATTTTCCAAATTGGATATTCGCTCCTTTAAATGTTCCGTCGACTATATTTTGTCGTTATCCGGGACCAATAGAAACTTAAGTATTTGTTCGATGATAAACTGCAAATACGAGGGGTGATTGATAAGTTCGCGGCCTGACATAGAAAGCTTAAAGCCAGGCCATTATGCACATGTGGATTGATACAATGGAATGTGCTGACGGCGCATGACGAGTGATCAGTCGATCCGGTGAACAGTTGGTAAACCACAGCTACTTAACTTCAGTTACTAACTTATCAGTCAGTTAGTCAGATAAGTGTTGCGTAAGATGGATCACGTTTCAAATCGAGCTGTCATTCGTTATCTCGGCTTGAAAGGACTCACACCAATGGAGATTCATGATGATATGGTTGGAACACTTGGTGAGAAAGCTCCGTCCTACACCACAGTCAAGAAGTGGGCTTCAGAATTCAAGCAAGGAAGAGAGAGAGAGCTTGGAAGATGATCCCCGTTGTGGAAGACCAGTGACAGTGAGCACAGAAGATGTGATCGATCATGTTCAAAAGATTATTCTTGATGATCGCCGTACAACCGAGCGAAAGATTGTCTTCGAACTGAAGATTTCACAAGAGCGTGTTCATAACATCATCCATCATGAACTTGGCATGAACAAAGTTTCCGCTCGATAGGTGCCACGACTACTCACACCAGAGAACAAACGAGCCCGCTTTCTCATCTCAAGGGACAACCTGGCGCTGTTCGTAAGAGATCCTAAACATTTCATGGACCAGGTCATTACGATGGATGAGACTTGGGTTCACCACTATCAGCCAGAGTCGAAAGAACAATCGAAACAATGGAAGCACCCAGGATCACCAACTCCGCGGAAAGTCAAGGTCACCAGGTCCGCGGGAAAGGTCATGGCCTCCATTTTTGGGATTCGAAGGGAGTTTTGTTGTTGGACTTCCTAGAGACTGGTCGGACTCACCGGAACTGAAGTTAAGTAGCTGTGGTTTACCAACAGTTCACCGGATCGACTGATCACTCGTCATGTGCCGTCAGCACATTCCATTGTATCAATCCACATGTGCATAATGGCCTGGCTTTAAGCTTTCTATGTCAGGCCGCGAACTTATTAATCATCCCTCGTAGTTCAGTGTGATAGTCGGAAGGATATCAAATATTTTAAGTCAAAATTTTATTAATGCCTGAGCTTTGCTGATCCCACATAATGATTTTACGAGAGCGAGAACCTATTCATTGCAACTCAGGACATAATTTTCTTTATCCAAGTCAACCCACCCATTCCTATTGATTTTCAAATGTAGCTCGCTGCTGTCTAAACCACCAGATAAGATTTGTGAGAAATCGCTGTTTAGACAGATAAGTGCTAATAGTGACTCTTTCGAGATTTTACAAATCCCTCAGGTATCGTTGAATAAAATGATCATCAATACAACTCACCTCATCCTCGAATACATAATTTGCTCAAAATCATACAGATATTTCACTTTGTTAGCATGTCGTCAGTTGTTCTTAATAAGGGTCTTTCCTTAATAAGAGACTTTTTTAAACTTTATTGTGAAACAATACAGAAGAGTAGTGGCTTCCGATGTTTTTGGAGCATTGAGTCTACTGAAGAATTTTTGAACGTTGCAAGTAATGAAATTAATGTCTTTTCAATTCAAGTATTCGATTTTTCTACATTTTACACTAACCTAAATCATGAAGACATATGTGCACATTTGTTAAGCTTGTTGGAGCTAGTTTTTAACTCCACGTCGAGAAAATTTCTTTGTGTTGGTTTTAATAAAACTTTTTTCGCTGGTAAAACGTACAAGGGTTATCACTGTTTTAGTTTGGAAATGTTGAAGTCCGCAATAAAGTTTGTTATTTCGGAAGTTTTCGTTGTTTTTGGTGGCTTGGCATTCAAGCAGGTTAGGGGCATTCCTATGGGGGGAAATTGCAGCCCTATGTTCGCTGATTTGTTTTTGTGCCACTGTGAATTCGTTTTTATGAAATCGTTAGTGTCGAACAAGAAATTCGGGTTAGCTAGATTGATGTCTTGCACCACACGTTACATCGATGATATATGTCTTTTCAATTATAAACATTTTGACACTTTGGTATCCCGCGGATTTGAAGGCTGAGAGAAATGGGACGGATAACACCGCAGTAGAATATCTCGATGTCAAGCTTAATATTTGTAGTGATGGTTTACATACATCAGTTTTTCATAAGGTTGAGCAATTTTGTTTTGATGTTATTGTTTTCACTTTTCCTGACAGTCTTCTTCCTCTTCATATGGGTGCGAATGTCTTTGCCAGTCAAGTTCTTAGTTACCTTAGGATATGTTCTCATCTGCCGTATGCCATTGTTAAAGCTAAAAGCACGTTTAAAGTTTTTGTGAAACGCGGATATGAAGCCTGCAAATTAATCAAATGTATGGAGAGACTGTTGAAAAAGCATTTTTTAGTTTTGTTTAAATTTGGTTTGCAGTCAGCCAGAGAATTTTGTATTTTGTGTGGCTTCATTTAAGAGTGTTATCATTGTTAAGTCATGTGTGGGGTCCGCTTTTTGGCGGGGGTCCGCCAGCTAGGGTTTGAGCGTACAAAATGTTAAAGGACCCGAAACGCGACCTAGCTGGTCATTTTGCTGATGAACCCCTTCTATGTTTATTCTTTTCTGGTAGGTCTTGTATAAAGATTGTAAATATGTTTTATTGTTCGGTACGCCATCTAAGTATTATTTCTTTCTTTTATATTACCCGATGACCGGCGTGAACGCTTTCAACAGCCCTTTTCAGGGCTACACTTATTAAGTATTTATTGTTTCTATTGTATATTATTGTTCATTAGAAGTGCACTAACCTGACTTTTCCCATAATAGTTGGATGTAGATCTCGACGATCGCTCCTGAGGCTGAGTCAATGACTGAACTAAGGCTAAATTTTTGGGTTGTCCTGGAAACAGCCCTCTAGAAAAAATAGATGTTAAAAAATTAAGTGTTTGACCTGGTAACCCTGATATTCCTCGAGTTACTTTACCAAATTTTCGCCGTAGGCTTTATCAAGGGAAACGATAAAATGGACATCACAAATAGATTTGAGCAGTTACTGAAAGTTCTAAAATTTGCATGTAATGTAGACTGTATATAACATGGACACCTAGATATATGATGATTTTCCTTTCAAACTGACTTGATGCTGACTCCTACGTGCATGTTGTCAATTTGAATGGAAATATATTCGACTATTTCACTCTATTCGCACCTCAGAAAAGCTACTGAAGCTCTAGGCCCCATTTATTAGAGACAGCTGCAAAGGATGAGAGATGCCTGATTCTATGTTTTAGATGTCAGCTTTAATGACTTACTAGGCAGGCCTACATGTTTTTTTTATTACTTAACCATTATGTTGACATCACTTTGTACACCTACTTGTTGTAATTTGCTTTGCCTTGGTGCTTTATGCACTCATGGGAGTAATAAAATAATAGTAAAATAAAAATTATTATCATCATTTGCATCATAATAGCATCGTGTATTTTTCATGCTTGTAGCTAAGTACAAGCTTCATACGCAAAATAGTTTCCCAATTCTTGATTAATATTCTAAGGTCTATATGTAGTGTTCTCATTAAGCTTGACAAATAGAACGGCGAAAATATTTTAAAACATCATCCTAGTTTTTGATTTGAAGAAGGGCTACTACGCATAACATGTAGCTCTGCAATGACCAACAAGCTACAAATATTCATAAGGTAGATACATGTATTTCTGAACTCCTTCTTGCAATGTTGCTCAGAATCGTTGATTCGTGAATCCTCAGATTTGTTGATGCAATCCGAAGGGTGGGACTGCATACTAGAGTACATCTCGTAATGGTGAAGTCTTGCCGGTTTATCACTCATGCCCATACCTCAACTCGGTCACCTGTAGGGAACTTAGGCATTGATATATCAGTTTTCGAAGAGGATTTTGTCGTATCCTGTTTTGCAATATGGCACACGGCAGTTGTATTAATCCAAAATCGCGAATACAGAACACACTAACGCACTGGCACAAACTAAGAGGTTGAAGGATTGCCGAGTGACGCCTTGACTGTTGTGTCGTAGATTAAGGCAGGCAGCCACGTGTAAAAACACAGCCGACTGCTTATAAGTTCCCCTTATTATATCAATAGACAATGGCAGGTTGTCTTGACAACGCCCCCATAGGATCACCAAAGCATGCAGCTGCGGTGTCGAGTCATATACTCGATCAGTCCATAACTGTAATCATAGCACACGCATGCAGGAACTGGTAAAAACCCTCTTACAACGCTGACATCTCTGTTGTCATCGTCCGCCTACTTACGTAAAAAGAATGAGTGCGCCGAATGTCAGTTTCGCCTCCTGTAGCAATCTAGATCTCCTTGTAATAAACAGATACTATTCTTTTATTATCGAAACTCGTTAATTCGAACTCGGATGGATTATATGTTCGACCTATGCTGTCTATCCCAGCTTTGATCACCCTCTCAATTTGTGTTATCAAAGGCATCGCATATTAAGACTCGTTAATTAGGGTCTCTAAGGTCTTAACTCATTCACGGTCTTAATTAAAGAGTTTTAATTGCACCTCTAAACAGTTAAATGTTGAAACATGTTTCACATTTCCCTTTATTATTTGAAAGGCAGACAAAATTTCTAAATTTATTGAGAGACAAGAGGCAACCTCTGATCGAATTGCTCAATTATCTGCAGACAAGATGAATGAATAAAAGACTGATAAGATTGTATCCCAGTTATTTCATGCCTTTGCTGAGAGTAGGTGTGTAATAGCATCAGTTACTTCTGGGATCTCCCTGAATTAGTCTTCTCGACGAATACATTTGAGCTTCAAATTTGATGAATAAATGAGAATTTTCTGCTGTAATGTGCTAGTCTCCCGCAATTTCCGCTCATAACGGACCATCCGAAAATTTCTGGGAATCCTTCACACAGACGGCATCGAAACTCCCGTGACTCAGTCTAAAACCAAGCACCATGCTCAAAAATTTATTGTCCGGGCCTATCCTCCGCTCTGTATGGTTGGATAAATACATGAAAGAGTCCATCATTGTTTCTAATCGTTATAACTGATAAGTAGGAAATTTCCTAAGACTTGAGATAAACATGAAAGTATTTAGCTACAGTTGACGATGCGCTTCGTCCAAACAAGAACTCAACAGTTCAGGTCGAAAGGGGGCGAAAAATTGCTTATAAATACATGTATTGGAAGCTTAGGCCTATTGGAGATGTACGTGTTGAGATCAGAAATCAAATCGGCTGAACTGCTCAAGACATTGAACGCCCAATTCGAAGAAACTACCATCAAAGAAAGTTTTTCCTCGCAAGTGTCTATAATTCACCTTTTCCTCCCCTCACAGTATTACATCTATCCATCATGAATGCTAGAAAAATTCGTCGACGGCAGATTGTGCCGAATTAAGCCATGATATACAAAATGAAGAAGTAGATCATTTCAATCGCAACCTTTCTAAGATAAAAAAAATAGTAGGCTTATTGTAAACCAAATTAGACAGAAGAGCGATCTTTATTCACTTACTTCTCATTTGACTAATTGAAGAAAATTACTCGACAAATGATTGGGTCTCTATCAATAAATTAAGCGATCAATATCCTGGACAAAGAATTTTGATGGGTGAAAATTGGGCGGAATTCAGTGCGCTAGCCAGAGCAGGACAAAATTTCCGGCACTCCAAGTCTTCCGATATTCACAGATATTGCGAAGAAAATTGAAGAACCAACTGCAGAGGATTTAACAGGCCATGATAATTCTGAAGAAGATTTTCCTAGATTTGAAATAGGTACAAGAGTTAACTAAGTTGAAATGCTTTGCTTTAAAAATATGAGTCACAATAATAAATGAATGATTAGAATGAAAAAATAGCTTTTTCTGGTAAATGATGCAGGAAAACCACACTTTATAATAATAATGTTTATTATCGACGCGTTTCGGTCGACAGCACTGCGACCATTATCAAGACAAACTGTTTTACAAGACCATTATCAGTTTGTCTTGATAATGGCCGCAGTGCTGTCGACTGAAACGCGTCGATAATAAACATTCTTATTATAAAGTGTGGTTTTCCTGCATAAATAATAAATGAACTTATTTCCTTTAGTCATCGAGTACATCCTTTCATTGAGGTTAACAATCTGCAACAATCTAAGCACATGCTACTTATAAATTTGATAATAGCAGCACAAAAAATGATCTAATTTAACCACATTTTCAAATTCAAAAAATCATACTTCTGGGTGGAAAAAGTTACTTCTGACTACGATTTCAGATAGATCATATGAAGCGTTAAACACTCGACGTATCAGAATTGGCGTTGCTGCTGCGAGAAATTGTCAGGACTGTGTCAAAGATGTCAAAAATTGAAGATTGTTTGCATAATTTGAGATTTAAAAACCACTTTCCCGATCCCTGGTGATCTTCTAAATATTTTTTTACTATCATTGGGATGCATATGTAGTCGCCTGCGGAAGATGGGATCGCAAAATTGCTTAGACTGCATTTTTTAAGAAATGTTTGAAAATTCGATTTTTCAAAATTTTGCTTTATTAGAGGGCCCACAGAAATTTTCTCGCAGCGAAAAAGTTGTGAATTCCGCTTGAAACATATATGGTTGGGTATCAATTAAGCAGTCCAAGAAGAATTTTTCTCAACTTCGCTGCGAGATCGGTGATGTAGACCGTCAAAGATGAATATAATTTTTCATAAATTTTCTAAAAATAGAAAAATTCGACTTAAAAATCGCTAGGCCAAGCACATGACCACTATACACAAAGACCAAGAAATTACTAATAGATAACACATGATATTAGATACATTTAGATCAATATAATTAGATAATCAATACTTCTGTTTTGCCTGGATTGCTACCCAATTACAGAATTATACCGAGTTTCCCGGAATCACTACGTTTGTCGAATGCTGCATGCGGACTTCATTTAACTGTGTAAATAAATGTGCAATACATCTTCCTGATAAGGGAGTATCTGACTCGAAGAAATTTTATTGTTCAAAGTAAAATGAAAAAAGTTTAGTTTCGCACGGGACTTAGGCGTCCAGCGCCTTCTTGCGGTCGATGGTCAAATGGCAGATATATCTTACTGAATTTATGCTTGCATCAAATATCAAAGAACCAAAGGATCCAATTAATGAATGTTCATAGCACTACTAAAAAAACAGAGCAGCCATCTTAAAAGTTAACCCTAAACTAAATTGCCCAATCCTTTCCCGGGTCTTTGTGTCTTATATTTAATCCAAGCTCTTCGTTTGTGTGATGAGACATCGCCAAGACAAAATATGATCCTTGATAATCCGACGAGATCAAATTCACAAGGAAAAGATTTACTTTTGAATAGGCTACTTATTTCACTGAAAAGAAAATACTGTGAAAACTGTGAGACATCGTGTCTTTTGTCTTCAGAAATTCCAGAAATAGATCACACGTATAGCGCGCAGGCGCGTCAACGTAGAATCTGGAGCGCCTGGCTCTTCTATATCGCACTTCAGCGATCTCAGGGCACCTCGCAGTGCCACTGCACAATTTTAAGAGGACCACTCACAATCTTAACGGGCCCCTTCGCATTCCAAAAAGCGCCCTTCACAAGCTCAAAAAGGTCACTTCACAATCTTAATGGGCCCCTTTGCAATCTAAAAAGCGCCTTCCACAATCTCAAAAGGGCCACCTTACAATCTTAAAGGGTGCCCTTTGCAATCTAAAAAGCCCCACAAGATCTTGAAGTGGCTCTTTCGCAATCTTAAAGTGCCACTGCACAATCTCAAAAGGCCCCTCACAATCCTAATGGGTCCCTTCTTAATCTCAAAAGGGCCCTCACGATCTTAAAGGGACCCTTCAAAATCTCAAAGTACCGATGCACTATCTCAACAGGGCCCCTCACAATTTTAAGGGACCTTCGCAGTATCAAAAGGGTCCCTCATGATCTGAAAGGTCAATCCACAATCTAAATAGGGCCCTTCACAACCCTGAAAGGGCCCTTCACAATCTTAAATGGCCCCTTCACAATCTCAAAAGGGACCAAAATGCCTCAAAAGGCATAGTATCGTCCGTTGAATTCCTCAATAAAATTCAAAACATCACAGCATATGACGTGCAAATTTTCGATCTTTCCACTTTGTACACCAATCTGGATCATAAAGATGTCATTACTCACATGTTTCATTTGTCTTAGTAGTTCGTTCCTTTAACATGTAGGGACAGGATTGGCAAAAACCCCAAAAACCCATTTTGGGTTTTTGGGAATTTTTTGACCCCGAGGTCCGATACTTAAGAAGACGAAAGTGTTTAAAGGAAGTTGACATTCCATGTTTTGCTACGATGTTAGATAATGAGTTATTGTTATCAATATTATCATCATTATTATTATAAATATTGTCACTATAAGAGGCAGGCCTATATTATAAGTCGACCTTTCAATTTGAGAATTGATGACCCTGATGTCCAGGGTGCGATTTGTGCTGTTCTTGTTCATGTATAATTTGAGAAAGTCAATAAACGACGAAACCGGTCATCGCTACTAGAGTGTTTTTCGTGGTAGACTACTGAAAGGGCGAGCGGCACTTTGTCAGGCATCTCCTGACCCATAATAATAATAAGTTAAGTCTATAAAGGAGGTATGTTATAAATCGACCTTTCAATTGGAGAATTTATGACCCCGATATTCAGGGAAGCGTAGGAGATATTGTAAAGAGGGCATTCTGTAGATCTATTTAGATATGAGGTTAGATAATGAGTTATAATTATTGTATAATCATGCATGTAATTATTCATATTAATGTTTATTAAAAGGAGGATCTGATTATTTATCATACACATCGCTCGACATTCCTTCTATTTCGCGTAAATGTTGTGCAACGTAGCTACATGTTGCTTAACTGCTGTGATGTGCTCATTGCGTCATATAATATATTGCCTACATGTCATGTACATGAGCAGAAAGTAAAAAGATAAGATTATTTTGTTGAAAAACAATGGTTTGTAAAAAACAAAACGAAAACAAGAAACTCGTATTCCCATACGTCTCGACTGATTATATGTGAGAGAAATCAGAGGAACCATGTTATTTAAAGTTTCAGTTTCAAAACATTATTTGATACAATTAATTCTAACCGATGTGAGACGTCTCACTGTTCATATTTTCCATCTTAAGTCGGTTAAAGGGTGTATGAATTGATCAATAATCCGACTTTGAATGATGATTCTGGCTTAATATTTCTGATTCTTTAAACCAAAGCCTCGTGATACTTTCTCACGCAGTGTGCGGTCCAGTCGCCTGGTCCCCTGGAATATCCTACATTGCGAAGCAGAAACGTATTAGGTTGCCGCCCTTACCGGTACAGACTTTATTTCAGTGATCCATACTTTATTTCATGTGTATGAGAAAACTGCTGTTCATCAAATACACCAATATAATCTGCTGTTCTCGCATTATAATATCATTATTGTTCAATAACCAGTGACATTTGAGCACTCTGTTGGCAAAATAATATACCTCAAAATTAGTGTCGAGAAATCCACAGAAATCTAATTCCGTCATGGACCAAAAATCCCAAACAAGCCAAAAACCCCAAAAATCCCATTACCCAGTGGGTTTTTGACCAACCCTGTGTAGGGAAGACACTTGGGCCCTCTTGAGGGATCAAATTCTTTTCACTTATCGCTATCTTCTACTACATCTTCAAACTCGGTTCTCTACGATCATCGGTTCGGGCCCTAGTCCCGAAAAACCGTATTTTGTAGATCCTACGGCTTTTTCGGGTCCATGTCACTAGGGATTAACTTTCGGATCTCCACTTTTGGTATTTCCAAGATAAAACGACCATTCTCTATCGATTGGAACCGGTTTTGGTGGATTCCATGGAAATTTTTTGGATCACGCCATATTGGTCATAGTGTCTTCAGTGCTCTCCTTCTCTTCCTCAAGGTCGTTGTCTGCTAGAAGAGTGTTGCGCTTTCGTGCTGTGCGTTGCCGCCGTCTCATTCTGGGGTGACGTCATGGTTGTGCGCACGTCTATCTCGTTTCATCATTGTGTTCTGCCAGCAATCTAACATCTGTGTGGTGGTCTTCGGTAGAAGTCCAGACATCGACCCTTGTATACCGGTGGTCGAACCCCACTATGTACAACTTTTTTTCTGTGTAATTTCTTTCTTAATTCATCATCACTTACCCCTTTTCGCTTCACTTACGCGCGTTGAACCCACCCTGTCTTCCCCTCGCTCTTTCCAAGGTACTTGCCGTACTCTCTCTTATTTACTCTTATTCTTTCGTTCTCTGGTCCTGTCTGTTTGACTCACCAGTTATCCAGCTACTGGCTAGCTCCTCAGTTTTAACTTAGTTCTTTCGTTCTGAGGAGGGCTGTTCTTCCAACCCTTTTAAACCCTGCCCTTCTGGCTCGGGTTTGGTTGGTTGCCGGTCCCTCCTCTGGTTTCTTTTAGGGTTTTTCTTTTTTCGATGTCTGAGGAGCCTGCTTTTGTACTGGTATCTGGTGGTCTCCTTGATTGAACTGGGTTCAAATCTTTGCTTAAACTTTTAAAATCAACACAAGACTCCGTTTTTTGTGGTATTTCCTTTTTGCAACTGCAAATAGTCTATCAAGTTTTGAAGGCAATAGAATGAGCAGCAACAACGCCTTGTGAGACGATATGCCAAGTGGCATAGAAGTGGTTCATTGGAATGTCTGTAGCATGTGCCCTACTAGTGATAACACAACCCTGGACCAATTGAAATGACTTTGTCTTCAGGAGGTAAGACCTGTCATGTGTTGGGCATCACGGAGACATGGTTGAATCACAACTATGGCGACGAGGAGATATTGATCAATGACTACCATATGCCTCTCAGAAAAGATCGAGCGAATAAAGGTGGAGGCGGAGTATTGATATACATTCAAGAAATGTATGGCTATGTCCGGAGAGCTGATCTTGAAGATGACGACCTTGAAGCGATATGGGCGGAGATCAAATGTCAAAGTGGAAAAGCCTTATTGATTTGCACCGTCTATCGACCTCCAAACGAACCATTGACGGCTTGGTCAGACGCATTTGATATCATTGTTGCAAAAGCTTTTTTAGAGAATAAAAGCTTATTAATTATGGGAGATTTGAATGTCAATGATTGTGTCAGAAATGATGAATTTAGTAAATTGGAAAATCATTTCATGTTATACTCAATGAAGCAAATGGTGAAGGAACCCACTCGAGTCACGACTTCGAGTTCATCCATTATCGATCATATGTGGATCTCTGATGATCTGTTGATCCGTGGTGTCAAGGTCCCCAAGATTGGATTAAGTGATCATTTTCCAACATGTATTTCAATAAGTGGAAGGTTCCGTGGTGGCAACATGCACAAGGTGATATCCTACCGGTCGTACAAACATTTTGACGGGATCGCCTTCAAGCAAGATCTCCAAACTGTACCTTGGTCTGTATTAGACATGTTTGATGATCCGAACGACGCTCTCGCACTTTGGCACAAGATGGTAATGGAGGTTATCAATAAACACGCACCAATACGTGAAAAAAGAATCAAAAGAGACTGGCAACCCGAGTGGTTCACGAAAGAAATTAGAGAATTGATGCGAAAGCGCGATTACAACAAAGCCAAGAAAGAGTACGATCTTTATCGTCTCTATAGAAACAAAGTTGTTGCTCTTATTCGCAAAGCGAAGCAGGACCACTATACGAATCTTATAGAGAACAGTGCAACAGACACCAAAAAGTTGTGGAATCACCTGAAAGGTCTGGCGCCATCAAAGAAGTCCGCTACCATAACATCTATGAACATAAATGGCAATCAATCAGAAAATCCCATCGAAATTGCAGACGAATTAAACAAATTCTTTGTGACTGTGGCAGAAAGACATTCTACAAAAGCAAACAACCATGGCATAAGCAACATTCTAAATACGCTGCGTCTGTACGTCTCCAGGTTCAGTCCGGATCAGTTCCAAATACCTCAAATTGCCATTTGCGAAACTGGATGTTTGATCAAAGAATTATCGTCAAATAAAGCAACTGGTTTGGACAATATTCCTCCCAAATTACTCAAGTTGGGCTGTGTAGAACTGGCACCATCATTGACAACGATTATCAATTTGAGCCTAACTTCTGGAATCTTCCCCGCATGTGGAAGCAAGCCCGCGTATCTGCAGTACACAAGAAAGGCGATGTCAATGACATGGAAAATTACAGGCCGATATCAGTGCTCCCAATAACAAGTAAAATCATCGAAAGGCATGTACACAAACATTTATATCTGCATATGCATCCGATGTTGCATGTCTCCCAATCTGGTTTTAGAGGTCATTCATGTGAAACAGCTTTATTAATCAATATGTTGGATCAATGGACGAAGAGCATTGACTATGGTGATTTGAATGCAGTTATAATGTTGGACCTTAAAAAGACCTTTGAGTTGATAAATTATGAGCTTCTGTTGGAAAAACTTTTGGCCTATAACGTCTCAGAGCTTTCATCTACTTGGTTCAAATCCTACTTGCAAAACAGGTACCAAGTTGTGTCTCTTCAAAATGGACTATCAGACAAGCTCTCAGTACCCAGCGGAGTGCCTCAGGGGTCTATAATCGGCCCACTGCTCTTTATCATCTTTGTCAACGACCTACCCTTACATCTATCTGCCAGCAATATCGTTGACATGTATGCTGATGACACAACCATTACTACCACCGGAAAATGCCTAGATGATGTGAAGGGCAATGTTGATACTCTAGTCAATGAGTCGGAGTCCTGGTTGTAAGGGCAACTGTATGGCACTGAACATGGAGAAGACAAAGGGCGTGCTTATTACAACTCGGCAAAAACGGCGGCGACTCAGTAAGGATGAGATAACCACATTCTCCCAAAGAATATCTTTGACTGACAAGCACAAAGTCCTTGGAGTTATAGTCGACCAAGATCTGACATGGAATGAGCACGTTCAATATGTTGTCGGCGTGTGAGCAGCTATGTTGCCTTGTTGAGAAGGATAAAGCAATTCTTGCCAATTCGTGGTGCGGAGAATCTTCTTCATGGCCTACATACAATCTTGCTATGACTTTTGTTTATCGGTGTGGGGTGCTTCCTGTCACACAACGAGAATTGAGAAACTCCAAAAGCTTGCAATCAGAGTTGTGCTTGATCGCCCAAAACGTGAAAGCTCCAAACCTTTATTCAAAGAAATGCTCATTATGCCTATGCGCACTCGAGTCGACTTTAGGCAGACTCTACTTGTGTATAAAGCCCTAAATCAGTTAGCACCAACTTATTTACAACGTATGTTTTTACGCAAGGAACAAGAGAAAAAGACACGATCTGTAACACAAGGAGACCTGTGTATTCCCGAAGTAAGAAGCAAACTAAGAAAGATGACGCTTGTGGTTCGAGGTGCAGAACTCTATAATTCCTGCAATCGTTGTGTCCGAGAGGCTGACAGTGTTTTGAAATTTAAGCGAAACTATATAAGTGATTTCTTCAAAAACTTCTAATTGATGTTCATTCTTTTATCTACCTAATCATGTTTTCCTGTATGCTAGAGGACCATTGTAAATTAGCTATTGCTACCAGTGTCATCCTCCTAAAATAAAGATTTTATTATTATTATTATTATCTTCCCCTCAATCAAAGCATAAATTTCATTCTGACGCAATCCTAACATATGCAAGCATCTGAGCGACCAGACTTGCTGATTATTTTTTTGTCGATATAAGCAAATGCTGCAATTGCTGCACAGCCCAACACACAGTGTGGCAGACCGGCAGGATTTCTCGTGTAAGTTATTAATTCTCTTCGTTCTGTGCTTGTATTTACACAGGATACATAGCATTTGAATATTATTAGCATCTGCATTTATGTTTTATTCTTATTTTTCACATTGGCTTTACTTACTGTGTAGCACGATTTGCTATTTTATTAATTATGTTTCGCCTAAATTAGCCGTTGCTAATTTGGCATATCAGATCTGTATAAATGTCCCAGAATTGTTGCTATCGCCTCTGATTCAACATGCAAATCAACTGCACATTAAGAATTTAGCTCATCTTTGATTGTATTGTCAGGGTTCGTACGGCTTCCTGGAGGTAAAATTTACAAACTTTCACAAACCTCTTATTCGCAAGTATGGGTAGATGCTATTTTGGCAAGAGACGACCCCTATAATTCAGCTACAACACACTTCCGAATTATTATTGAAACGTATGCCAACATTCCACTAATAGCAACTCGATTCATTTTATATATTGACCCATCATAAGAAAAATATTGAAGAAGAAATCCTACGCGCACGTGTGACTTTGTATAATCAAAAAATATTGAGGCATGTGACATTTAATGATAGAAGAACAAGCAACGTTAACTAATACAAAAACAAGCATTAAAACGCTGTTATATAGAACAAATAATTGCCTCTAAAACCATATGATCGGTTTTAACAACAATAAATGTGCTTGCTCTTGAATAATTACTGACGTCAGCAGTAAGATAGATACTAGCTTTTAATCTATCCTACATGCATTTAAAGCTTTAGAAACATAGGAGATATTAGCATCAAAACCATTTGGTTGGACGTGCCTGATTACAAAAATGAAACTTACAATAGTATCAATAATACAAGCTGATGATAATCCATGTTCAAGTATTAACCCCCTCAACTGCAGCAGAACAATTGGAAATGTGTTGAAGTTTACAAGGCACCACTAGATCGGCAGAATAGCCTACATCAATTATATATTTTAAAAAATCACCATTCTTCATCTCTACCTCCAACTCATTAGCTCCTCGACTTAATGCGTTTGACTGCATTAGAAGTTCCATACTTTGCAGTATATCATCGACCCCAACAGTTCAATACCATTGGCAATGTGCGAGCATATGCAGATAGTTCAAATAGTATGGCAAAGCAAATGCATGCTAGGATTAGATGCAGATCACCATTTTAGTAGATTTCATATTAATTTATGCTACCACGAACTATTTAAGGATCAGTTAAATGTCAGCAAAAAACTGTGCATCTAGATCTTCGAGTGCTCGAGTGATGGTCCTTTTATCTTCGATAGCCAAATAAGACGACTCTTTCCTGTCCACTTTATTATGCTGAGCGCCACAAGCACCTCTTCGTCCAGGGAGCCCCGTGAACATTTACGATGGTTTTTATTCAGAGAACCTGATTCAGGAAATGCATCACCGTGAGTATGAAGCAGAATATATCTTGCTAGATTTGATATTCACAAGCTGTACTGGATTTCCGTACTCGTCTATGATATTTGGTACATTTTCCCTTTATTGCTCGTTTCTTCTTTTCCCAGATGATTCTTCAGAGAGATAGTCCACATGTTCTTCGTAAACTATTTTCCAGGATGAATTTTTAGGCGTTCGTGGTAGGCTTTCTATTTCTAGGCTTCGCTACATCAATTTTTGCAAGCACCAACTTTAGCTAAAAAATGTTTGTCTAATTTATCAAGAGTTTTTCACACTTTTCTTGTAATGGATGTGGTTTGTGCAATGGATATGATTCCAGTTTCAAGACAGTGTTTCCAACCCTAAATTAAAATTGCTTTCACAATAATGATTCAAAGGACGTTTCACCACTTGGCCAGTCAATCCCCAATTCAATTAATAAATTCTTTCATAAATATCTGAACATTTTCCGCAAGACATTTCATGTTTTTTTGACGATTTTGTGAAGAACCTTCGAATTTTTGATCTTCATGACACTGGGAGGCCTGACTTCGTGATATCTAACATCAGGAAAGCAAATCGTCTGCCGAAATTTAACTTTACTATTTCAAACTTCACAGACACTGGATAATCGTGAAATTCGCGGACTCAAGGTCCTTTTACTGTCTTTCTTTCAAATTCACAAACTGATACAAAACCGCACGAACCCTGATTGCTATATACAGTAGGTGAAAAACTCATTTAGGCTGAAAAGCAAATTATCTATGATTAAACAATACTCTGGAGTCTGTTATTGACATGGCCGAGCCTCAACTACAAGCAATTCATTCACAGTGATCTATGACATATTAACAGCGCTTTTTCGATTGTTGCTTTGCCAATCTAGAAATCTGGCAAAGCCTTGATGATCCATTTGCTCATCATGTCGCGTAGAAAACATCATAGCTCGCTTACAAACAACAACAGCGGAGGTCACCAGATTTCTTAAAATTTTGCTATTTTAAAACAACTTTTGTCTTAAAGACCACGTGCTTGCATGCTTAGAAGAATAAACACAGCACTTCTTTGTTCTGCACAATCAAGAGATCATTGCTTCATGGGCTCGCGTTTCCATGAAGATGTATCCTTCGGTTCTCAATGGTGAAGTACCGGCGCCTTGTCAGTCATTCTTTCAAATAGATTCACGATTATCACATTTCCAAATGCATTAAAAATTTACACAAAATGGTGTGCATGATGTCACCATGCGACACAAACTTTCAAATATTCATGCAATTATCAAGAGTTTCACAGGCAATGATAGAAGATAGTTTCACAAGCCAGATGATTCTCAAGATCTTGAATGCGGAAATACATCAGCGCCTAGCAGAGCAACTGAAGTCGCTATCAACTCATGGCTGTTGCGCGCATTAGCTCAACTAGCCTGAATACGGGTGAAGAGTAGGACACTCTTGCTCTACTTCATAGAAATCGGTCTTTTTCGATCAATTATCTATTGTGGATGCAGTTATCCTTAGTGTTTCTTTGCGGAAAATATTTGTTTAAATACAATCTGCATGCTCGTGTTCAACTGAAGTTACATATCTAATCACCTGTTCTTCTTTTCTGACGATTACCCGAAGACTATATTAATTATGCCATAACTTAGTAATGTTTCAAGCTACTGATATGAAGTTTATTTGCCAGATAATTTTGGAAAATTCTCCAGTGTTCATGGCGATTTCTTGGGGGTGGAGATCATCCCTGAACATTGGCTCACTGTTGTTCTGAATTTCGGCGATAATCAGGACAGACTCCATCCCTAAGAAATCGTGGCTCATTAGTCAGTGCGATAATTAAATTGTTTCGTGATAAACTGCATTAAATGACTGTGGGAAGGACTTACAAAGACGAGTATAAGACATCTAAGGTTACCTCTCAGGTAGCAATAAGGCGCCCACAGGCTATTGTTACCACTTCAAAAATTTCAAAATACACGCTTGTCACGACGATTCAGATTCTTAATGAATATAAATTTTATGTAGTAAAATTTAGGTTATGAATTCTATGAATGCGTAAAATCAATAACTCAACAACCAGAATTGCTGTAACAGCGTGTACTTTGAATTGTTTTAGGTGGTAACAATAACCTGTGGCGTCTTATAGTCACCACTCATTGGTAGCAATAGCCACTACCGTCATTTCAACATCCCACGAATAGAAATAGTTTTCGTAGTGGATTCAATCAGTAGAGAACAATTGAACTTTCAACATCGAAAATCTAGAAAGATCTATTCTGTGGAACACCTGAATTTTGCAGTTGAAGTCACAAAATTTATCGAAATGTAATGATGCAGTGACTTTAATACTTAGCGGACATGTCACCTCTTCCTGAACATTTTCGTTTCTCTCTTTTGTATTTTAATGCGTCAAATTACAAGCGTGTGTACAACCCATCGTTTCTGATATTCACTGGTCCTATAGAGCATCAGATTCAAAAGAAACCAAATAAAGATTTGCTGTCTGACTGCGGATGATATAAGCAAGTAGATATAAAGATCGATAAGTTCAAAGTTGCTATTGATCTAAACTAAACTGAATAGGAAAACAGTATTGTGACAAATGCTCTTGACCTTTCCTATGTCAATAACTATAATCATCAAACATTCCGTGTTTCCTATTGATGCCGTCATGAACCATCTGCATCCGTTTGCCGTCACTCGACACCGTAGAGCAGTGTCCTGCATATCCCTTTATCGGTATTATCATGGTCTTCGTTTTGATAAACATTTTTTTCCACGTATGCGTTCTGTAGCAGATGCTTAAGAGGAAGTGACAACTCAAATCCATACCCGGTTACTTATCCTCGTTGTCGGACTTAACATTTTCAAATATCCTTCTTTCAAGGAACACCTAGTTTTTGGAACAAGCTTCCTTTGTGGTACCGTACTTCCAGCATCTTTCAGTGTTAAAGCTTTCAGGAGGGTCCGGATAAAATTTGGGGTTGTAAAGTTACAAGAGATGTGTTTTTAAGTCCCGGTAGCTTATTTCTTGTAAATGATACATGTATGCAATGAGGCATTTTTTCTACTAGAACTGCTGCTTTGACTTTATTTACCATGATTGAACTTATCAACTATCGATAAATATATTTAGGTAGGCCCATAGCTGAAAGTGATTTTGATTTGATGTCCGAATTTTTTAACGGGCATTTGTGAGTTAAATCGATTGGGATGTTTTGTTAAGGTCGAAATAACGTAGTTTTCATTATCTTATAGTAATAATAATAACAACTTAGTTCAAGCTCAAACCACAATTTTCGCGGAGCCTGTTATCGTTTTGGTTGAGCTAGAATGGTCATTCGTATCAATGAAGTCAAGAACAGAAGAATCAAATACATGTAGGTCGATCATCATCATCATATACGTTATACCGGGTGCGTCCGCTATTCCGCCGTTGGCTGGGTTGGACGATTTATTTCTAAATTGGCTAGCGTCCTCGTAAGTTAAGTTGTGTGACTGTTATGGCGTTTTACATCAGTTCCCATGCTTTAATCATCGTATAGAGTACCACAATTATAGACGTTTTATTGTTCAGAACTTGTCATAGTAATGAGGTCCTATTTGACACATGAATATTCTAAAGCGTGTGAAATTTATCTTACATGTAGGCTGCGAGGTACATGCTGACCTTTTTTAGTAAGATGACATTATCCGTAAAAATTGTTACTGATGCAACAAATTTGCTTTTTATTTCTATAACATGTACTTTTAGCAGTTTTGATTTGATACACAGCTTGATTAGTGTATTAAAATTCAAATCTTTACAATTGTGCGATATATTTAAGCACGGTCAAGAATACTGGATATTCATAAAACCTAGACCAGGCTAGTATCAAGTTTCTAGCAACAGAAACTTTCCTTTCGTAAATATTTTTCCATGAAGCAAATTGTGCCAATCCACTGGTTCGTATAGTTCCAGGAACAACGAATGTGTTCTCAAAGGTAATTTCTCACGGATACAATTTTAGTACGGTATATCACAGGCTTGATTTTGGACCTTTATTTATACTACCGTTCATCGATACACTGCCTGCGCGGATGGGGTCTCGATGCCCACTGGCAGCGCTGATCATGCTCCGCATTGCACTGAGTGAGTAATGTCAGTCATATTCGTTGTTGGGTTGGCTCAAACGGACACCACAAAATGGCACAAAGAACATAAAAATGAGCAAACCTAGCTAAGTTTCGAGTTCACAGTTTCTTTAAAATAAATTTCTGTTCAATTTGATCAGTTTTCAAAACATTGAATATTTTCGAATATCGGCATTTAAAATGTCATCACACTATCACATGCGTCACTCTTTGATCAATCGAAAGGTTACTGCGACATTTGACTTATCGGAATGATTATTGTGGGTGAAAGCTTTCAATCTGTTTATTTCAAAAAAGCACTCGCTTTCTTTAGCGTTTGAATGAGAAATTATTCCATAATTGGAATTTGTATCGGTGAATTCGTTGTATGTTCTCACAGCCAGTAGACAACCACTTTTCAAATTTGGCTGCGTTAATGCATTTTTCATCCGTATTCTAGCAGTGAAAAATTGGGTAATACTTGTCGATGACCACAATATATAGACTCACATTGTGTCAACCTATGGAACCAATATTGGCAAAAAAACCCACCCCAATTTAAAAATCCCAAAAACCCGTGTGTTTTTTCAAATAAGTTTGGTTTTTTCCCTGGTTTTTCTTAAAATACATTCACCAATTGATAGACGTGCGATCGAATTTGAGACAGATATTGTCCTATCTTAAATGGTGCGCTCAACGGTGTATTCTAATTTAAGTATTAAACTGCTTAGAACATAATATTTCTTCATTATCTGAAACACACATCTTGATATTTTTATACTACCGAGACGATTCTTTCGGTATGAGATGAGAAGACATAATCCAGGCCTGAAGTCTACAGTAAATGGGTCAATAATTCTGTATCCATGTGAAATTGTAGGTAACTTTGACATCAGCATATTATCTAGTTTATTCTTTATTCCAGTGAAAACAAATTTAGTGACACAAGTGAGTGTATAATATCTCGTGTATAAATTTCGTCATGATAAAATCAATGATCCAAAAATGTTTATAACAAAAAGTGTGGTTGTTAGAAAAAAATTCTAAATCGGTATGGAAACTCCAACGATCGTGAAAACTAAATGATATAACAGACTGATTAAAGCACTCAGAAACAGCAATATATACAGAATAACTAAATTTTGAATAATCAGAGTAACATATCTCTGCAACTACATGTACTAACAAAAGTCTGAGACCATGCTCATTCAGCAGATGGAGTTTCGAAGTTGGGTAGGCTGTTAAAGTTCCAATCTGATGTTATACAACTTGCATTTAAAAATCCTAGCTTTATATAGACGAAACAAAATCTGCTATTTTATATAACCCAGCCTCCTATTTAAAAAAACTCACCAAAATTCATATTCAAAAATCCAAAACCCATGGGTTTTTAATGGGTTATATAAATGGGTTCTAAATATGCCAACCCGGCATGGAGCCCTTGTATTTCAAATGAAACAATGCTACAAACTCAAAATGATCAAGAATACTCCACAATTTTCTCTTAGAATCTTCCACAACTAACTTGACGAGTAGTTGACAAATATTATACAATGCATTAGATCGGCATTGATACACAAAACACAGATTTCAGATTTCTCTTTATCCCATCATGTACTTAAGCAGGTCTATGTCAAAGTTCCATTCTAGTATACCATCAACTACTTCTATGGTTTAGTACGCAATTTCCTCTTGGCTTGAATCAATGACCTTTCCAGCTAAGTTAGCTTAGCTGAGGTGGGTCCTTTGTGGTGTCCGCCTGAACCAACCCTCCAACAAATCTCCATTTTTATGAGAAGTGCTCCTTCGTCAACAAGATTGCTTGAGAAGGGCCCACTTTGGCTGCAAGATTGCATGAGAAGGCCCCTTTGTCAACAAGATTGATCAGAAGGCCCCTTTCAACAACAAGACTGATGAAAAGGGCCTACTTTGTCAACAAGATTGACCAGAAAGGCACCGTCGACAACAAGACAGCAAGGGAAAGAACTCATTCGTCAACAAGATTGGTGAGACGGATCTCTTCTACAGCATGAGTGCAGTCCCCCCTACCTCCTTCGCCTACAATATTGATGAGACGGACCCCTTTACAACAGGATTAATGCGGCCCTCGTCGGCTCAGGCTTGGTGAAAAGGACCCCTTCGTCAAAAAGATGAGAGGACCCCATTCGGCAATGTGATCGATGATAGGTGCTGCTTCACCTATATGATCGATGAGAAAGGTCTCCTTTCGGCAACAAAAATCCTGGTGGGAGGGGTCCTTTAGTCAAAAAAGCTGTTGAGAGGAGCCTCTCATCAGTCTAGATGAATAAACCAAGTGTCACCTGACTGATCCTACGCTACGGTCTTTTCTTCTCGCCTCGAAATTTTAAATCGCTCACATTTCAGAAAAAATAAATTTTATTCTCCCTTAGTGTTGATGGATTACTACTTTTGTTATGCATTTTTTTATCAACTGAGAATCTTTGTGATTAAATATCACAGCAACTGCATTGTACGTTGTACAATAATTGAGCCTTGCTGGTATAACCATAATTTAGCCAGACCATTTCGTGGGTGTAATCGCATGATTAGGCTTTAAACTAGGGTTGCGATATTTTAAATATATATTTAAATATTATTAAATGTTTTTGATGCTTTTTTGAATTTTTCGTCTTGCTTTTCTGTAAAAAGTGTCTTTTTCTTCTTCGATGCACAATCCACAATTCTTAAGACTGTAATCTCCTCTTTGTACGTATGAAATGCGTATGAAATGTCAGTAAATCTGTTGACTAATGCACTCTCGTGATACTAGTAGAGCGAGTACAGTTTACTCGATACACATTTAGTACAATAGCAGCGATAATTTAATCCACTGTGACAGAATTTATGTGGAATTGCGGTGCTATTGCTGATTACCAATAGCATTACCATGGCAAGGTTACTGAACTCATGAATCAGCAGATTTCAAGAAGATATCTTTGCAAATGATTGCCTCTTATAGTCCGGCAGCCAGAACGAGTTTCTGCAGGGAACGTGGCCGAAAGTGAGAATTTCACAGCATGATGTACACCCTATGCCTACTTCGAATCGCTACGTCTGCCGAGTTCTAGTGAGTTCCTCTTCTTGTCAGACAGGATCAAAGAAAAACATGTAAATCCAATGGGACGCAGATTGCAGTTTTTGACTAAAATGAAATTGGTTGTCTCTAATTAAACTAAAAGTACTAAGGCCAGAGTCATAATGTTTGGCATGGAATGTCTTCAGGTCATTTCTTTTTATTTTCATTCACCCGTCTATAAAGCTAGACACATTTAGATTTGGCGAGCCTCTCAATGTCGGCAAACACAAACATTTTGAGCAACTTTATCCACTTTCAACCACATTCTCGCATACATCGCCGATCAGAAGCTTGATGATATCACATGTACATCATAGGAAATGACCTGAAGACATTCCATGCCAAAAATTATGACTGTGGGATTTCTACTTTTCGCTTAATCAGAGAAAACAAGCAAAATTTCATTTTAGCCAAAAACTGCAATTTGCGTCCCATTGGATTTACATGTGTTTTTCGTTGATCTTGTCTGACAGGAAGAGGAACTCACTAGAACTCGGCAGACTCACCGATTCGTAGTAGGCAGAAGATGTACATCATTCTGTGAAAGTCTCACTTTCGGCCTCGTTCCCTGCAGAAACTCGTTCTGGCTGCCGGACTATTATTTGATTCCGCTGATGAAAGTGACGCTGTTTGTTTTCAGTGATGTTCAGTGTGTTGAGTGAGTGACGTGCGTTGAGTGAATATCCCTAATCATAAGAGTTTTTTCTGTAATTTGTATCTATCTGATATGGTAGTTTGGTCAACTTTTGTTTACCTTTACGACATACCGCCAATTTGTTTTTCAATTTGTTACTTCGTATCATCATTATATTAGATTGTTTATGTTTATTTCTTTTTGCTTTTTCCTTTATTTATCATAATCTGGATAAATTATTTGTTGCGTTGTCCCCAGAAGTTCCTCTTGTCCCAAGCAAGTATATTTTGCAACTGAATACAAATACAAATTTAAACTCTCTACATCGTTCAAGATGAAAATCATGTAGCCATTTAAGTGCATATACATAGAGATGAGCTGCTGCTCAACTGCACAAAAACAGCCATAGAATGTGCTATAGCTACTTGCCCATACATGCACATAGCTATGTTGATGAGTAAGGAAAATAAGATAAGGCACAAATAAGTCATCACTCATAACATTATTCATTACTTCAAAGGCGAACCTGTGTATCAAAATTAATAGAGAAAATAAATAACAAGCATTCCGAAATAAAAAATATAGGCCCAATAATGCTTTCAGAGATAATCAAACTTAAAATGCCATTCTGAAGCATCCGAATTTAAAGGTTTCCCAAATTAAGGAGGTCTTCTTGGTTTGTTAGTATCATATTATGCTTTCCTGTAATTCACTGCGTCTCTTGGGGACGATATAAATTTACTTTACCTAAAGCACTACCCCAATTCTCGTCAAATATATAAAGAAACACAAAAATACATTTAAAATATTTGTAAAACATACAGGGTTTCCGCGCTCCTGGAAACTCCTGGAATTTTGTGATTAGTTAAATGAGGGCATCTCTACTTGATAAGTAGAAGTTTTAGTGATATTTTTTTGTTCGTACATAGTAAATGCAATGAATTCATTTGCATTCTTAATTTTGTTGAGAAAGGATTTCCCAGCTATGCATCTTAAAGATGGTGTCAAAGTCATTTGCTTCAGGAAATTTAATTAACGCTCTTTCTATTGCACTCCACATTCTATAAAAGAAACAACTCGTGCATTGGAGAACATTTTGAAAACCGGCAGATATGGATTTGAAATGAGGTCTTGAATATCATATTCTTTTATGCATTTAAAGCTGTGCGCTAGCCGCACCCGCGCGCACCGAAAATTTTGAAAAGTTTCCCTGAAGTACCTTACATTATAGACGAAGTATAACTTGCTTTTCGCTCTAGATTGTCGTGTGATAGTTACTTATATCAAAATTTTGTTGGCATAAATAAATTGTTGGCATGAATAAAAATACATTTTTGCGACCCTACATTGAACAGATGGAAGATTTGAGATGTTAATTTTAAATGTTACATGAGATCTATACAGAAGAGAAGTATGAGATTTTGGTTATCACTGCACACATCTTTGTGTATCTTTGCTGCTAACAGAGTGATGGAAGATATCGATAATCGCTTCATCATGGAATCTCAGGTTTACGATGTCTCAATCTCTATCTAAAATGTTGACATACTTCGTTATCATCGCACTGCACCATGCGTTAGTGAATTCATCATTCGGGAAGATTGATGCGCTCTGTTATGTGTATGCAATTGGCGTGCAGTTCCATTGATATAGGATAGACAATTGTTGGCATTTGTTATAAAGTCACGTAGACTGCGTAGCGCATAGAACAATGATATTTATTCGGCAGTTGGAGGCAAATATTGCATTGATATTTATTATTAGTCCTATAACTATTCAAATTGCTAATGGTATTTCTATCCGGTTTATTTACAATAGATGCTGGCAAATGGTATTTATTGGTTAATTTCCTTAATTAACGAGTGGAAGCATTGCCAATAAAGTCAAGTTTTAGGAATACTCTACTAAATCATAACCTTCCATAAAAGATTCATAAAACGTTTATGTTTATGAACGATTTATAATTAATAAAGATTTATAAAAACGTTATTGTTCTATGCGCTACGCAGTCTATGAAGTCACGTGCCCTGCATGCGACGAGTATTACATCGGTTCCACAAATCGCTCGCTTGTAGACCGTTATGCAGAGCATCGTAGAAGTGTTGCAAAAAGAGACAATAAAGAGTGCCATCTCGGATCATTATTATTTATTATCATATTGTCCATTTTCATAACAATTTGACCCTTAGCTTAGAAGATATTATTATCGAATTTATTGATCGCTTCAGCGACCCTGTTCTTACCAGGATCGCTTAAGCGAAATTTAGTAAATCAGATGGCATTGAATCGGAAACATGAGCTGACGAGCTGTCATTAGCTGTATATGAACCCATCGTCCTAGAGGCTGCACACTGTTGCCCATGATTAAGTCCGTGGTGGACGAAGCGAGGAAAGGTCGAGATTCTACTTCTTAAATATTTTACTTGAATAAATTGTCTAAAATAGCAGGGAGAGCCTATTATCTTTGATTCTGTCAAATCTTGAAAAATCACCTCCCGTACGAAGCCGTCAATTATTTTTCCATCAATTCTATCAGGTCCATTCCCACTGCTTCATTGAATACAGTAGCCATTGGACAATCAAACGGATGTGCGAGGATGAGGTTTCTTGAATCTCTTGCAGATATCACATGTTTGCTCTACTTTCAAGAGTTCTAATCAGGGTGTCTACAAAGTCCTAAACTCGAAAAATTGGTCTAAAAGTCCTAAATGGTCCTTTAGAATTTGAGGTCTTAGAATTGCATTTCGTAAATATTAACTACAAGGAATCTGCTAATGCAAGTTTTTTTAAATGACCGGAATTTATTCGGTTAGTGACGATAATCTCCAGCACCTGTCAGACTGTTTTTGCTACAGAAATCTCACTTTTCTGAACATGACCCACCTAGTTTCTAACTTTACTAAGTAACGAAAGTGCCTCTGAACAATTTTGCTTGATCTTGGCATGTTCTCATTATATTTAACCATGACATTCGTAAGGCGTGAGTCTTTTTATCGCAATTTTTCAGTTGGCCACCTGTGCTTGCCTTCAATACCTGCATTTTGTATATTTTTGAGATGTTCCTAAATATAGCTCTGATATTATGCGTAATTTCATTTTTGTCTTACTTAGCTGTTTTACATCTGCTATGCTTGCAGAAGTATTTTACTGTTAAGAATACATATACTATCTGTTATTCATTTACATCCACACTCTACATCTGCAGATTTTTAGTTTTAGCTGCGAAACTAAAGCCCTATTTTGATGTTACAACAGCTGTATCTATGTCAACTCAACACAGTCGCATTCGTTTTATCATTTCGTTGTGGTGTTTTAAATCGACTTTATAAAATCGATTTAAGAGAATCTACATTTCAACGGAGTTGTTGACTTAACCCTTTATTATTGATTTTTTTGTTTTTGCGGCTCAATGAATCATCATTGGTTTATTGTAAAATCTACTCAAGCGATAACCTTAGTAATAGAAATCTTTGTTGGATAGCGTAATTGACAAGGCTCTTTGATAGCTGGTTTCGTCGCTGTATTTGCCATAGGATCTGCATATTGCAGCATCAAAAATACAATATCTACATCTACGGATATCGTATCCGTATCCCATTATCGCATTGTACAATAGGGAATGTACCTGCCAATGGATGAATGCGTGCCGGTATAGGCAATATCCAGAAAGTTTCCCTGCTATAGCGGACTATTATATTAAACCCTATATATTGGTATATTGTAGCAGTATTTTCAGACTTAGACAGCATATAGACAATTTAACCTTGCTGTGTCGCATCGCCGCAATGTATCTATTGTTTGTACCATTTCTACGTGCCCACCTCTGAATTTTAGTAATAATCATTTACTTTCTAAGCGGTACACACGACGGGACTTCAATGCTCTTGTATTTCTCTGGAAATTTCATTTGTTCCAACATTTAATCAAGTTTTTTGAAAGGCATCGAACTGATTAAGTGTACAAGTCGATTTTGATTACCCTTAAAATACTTAAATTCATCAGACGAAAGTCCTAAATACTGATTACAAAAAATCCTAAAACTCCTAAAATTGAGTCTCAGATTTTTTGTAGACACCCTGTCTGATTCTATAGCTAGATTAGATTTTCCAGACTTCTTCATTAATGCAATTATCTGTCTAGCACTTGCATGCGCAAATTGTCGATAGAGCTTATTTGCTGCGCGATCCGTCTGTCACGGTTAAGTATATCTCGCTGACACTAGGTCCGAGAGTAATGCAGTAATTTCCTGAAGTGTTAACATGAGGAAACATTTTCCCCAGCATATGAATCCAGTCAGTGTCGAAATCGATGTTTGTCTTGGCACGCTTCATTCAAAGTTTGCTAAGAAGAAGTGGTATGTTGTCTTAGACGACATCACATTCGATAACAACTTGCGTGGATGTAATTGTGCACAGTAATGCAACCTGCTTCATAGATGGGCTAATCCTCGCTGCCTCAAACTTGAAGTTCCATGTCGATGGGTATTCCTTAACCATCTTCGTTTCTTCATCAAGACCCTCAATGAAGCGATTATACTTTTTCTCCACAAACGGTACTCGTACACCCAGAATATAGTATTGCAATACCAAAGCCAACTTCCATGGCCAATCCATCTTCATTTGCGGCGTAAAGTATCACGTAAGAGCAGTTAAATATTTCAATAACATACAGACCTGGATTGTTTCAAAGATACCGCCCCATGCTGTGAAAATGACTGCATCAATTATCTGTTCCATATTCGCAATGATATTAATAAATAAAAATATAATAAAATAACTATTCATATTATTATTTTTTTTTCAAAAAATTTCAGCCGGATTTGGAGATAAAAGAAATCTACATTACATTATGCAAATTTGTGAATTCAATACACAGTACGTAGATTTATGACAGTCACTTACAGAACTTCGTTGCATTATACTCCTGCTCTTTTATTATCACTTGACAAGGTATTATCTAATACGTTGTGCTTGTTTGTTGCAACTGCAGACTTTTGTAATTTTCGATCAAAACCATCGTTTTTTATCACTCATATCTTGATTTGCCTATTTTGTTATTCTTAATACAATGAAGTTAGTTTTAGTTATTTGAATTGCTCTCGATACTCTATGGGGCAAGCCAGGAAACCATTGCAGCTCAACATCGACAGTCTGCTCGATATTTTTACATGCATTAATTCAGAATGATCTAAATCTTCAACCATCATCAGAACATCCTAATTTCTGATACTGTTGACGTAATCCGGTTCGGCAGGTTGGCCGGCTTAATTTTAAGTAGTTCTCAGCAAAAATGCGACACGTGGCCCGAACCCTCCGCGCGTATGGATAGGGTTAATATGAGACCAGAATTTATTTATGCTTTATCACTAAGTTTTTTAGTAAGAACATATTACCTAGCTATCACGTCATTTGATGTAGGCTTGTCGATAATAAAAGAATCGAACGGAATACATGAGACGTAACTGCAATTCTTTCAATTAATTTCCTTGAAGCGACAGTCTATTTGCATTCATTTCACAACGTAGCGCAACATACGTTTCAGTCATTTCCTTATACAAGTGGTCTTCCAGAACATAATGCCATTCGTTAAAAAAGTCGGGCTGTGTTCATCAGATGAATGATAAATTAGATGTAGCCTACATGCAACAATTACATAACCATTCTATATAGCCTACATGCAACAATTACATAACCATTCTATATAGCCTACATGCACATGTAGATTGTCAAAAGTTCACACGTAGGTGCATCAATTGAGAGAGAATGATGTATAGTACCAAAACAGTAGGTTTATTGATATGCAAAAAAGGCCCCACCAATCTGGAAGGGAATAGAAAAAGGACGATACAATTGCATCATGTCCACGCTACTTACAAAAGCAGATGCATAAAAATATTATAGAATTGTACTTCATGAGTGAAGACTGCACGGCGTGCATTGATGTAACAATGCATGAAGGATTTTATGCTGTATACTGGAAATAAGTAAAAATCATAAATAAGAAAATGAAATATAGAGCTCCTTAGAAGAAAGATGAATATCGGCAGCGGTAAAAATACCAGCATTTCAAATGATGAAAATCCGTCCGGTCGGATTTGAAGTAAATCATAAAAACACAGACAATTAATTGATCTGAAACTCAATGCATGGAGTTGGGGAAATTCTCAGATTTTCTGGATTTTGACACGAATGGGTAATTGCTCCCAAAACATGATACTCAGTGCAGTTATTGACAGAAAATTTCAATATAACAGTCCCAGGCCTGTGATTGCTCCTCAAATTCCTCAAATCTAGCTAAACTAAGAGAAATTCCTCAAATGTGACACATTTTAGACTAAATGTCGGGCAATGTATTGTTTTTTAGCGAATGGTGATTATCTGCAAACTTCCAATCAAGAGGTTGAGATAGAATCCTATAACATGTATCCTACACCCTGACTGCTAAACATGAATCAATCATGATTTATAATTTGATTTTGTTTCACGTTTTAATTTCTGGAAGCTACAGGGTTGCAAATGTTCAGGTTCGTGCGAACTTATTTTGCTATGCAGAGAAGTTATCTGAAGTTATTGTCTGCCGAACTCCTTAGTGCAACACTTTCACGTAATTAATGAGTGAAACACTGCGATCAACATACCGAAATTGTATATTGAACACTGCAAGCAATTTTTTTCTTCAAACTTCATAATTTTGCGTAGAATTCCAACAGTAAAATGCTTATTCAATTATTTTCATTAATTATCTGAACCGGTTTCACAGCCTTCATTATATGTTTCTGCGACTATATGGCTGCCAAATGCATGCCTGTATTTCTTAAAGAACTTTAGGCTATCGATCCTCTATATCCATTATGTGATAACGTATAGGTATCCCAGACCACTTGGATTTCAGTGCTCTTATCAACTGAAGCTTTTGTTTCACTCATTCTCTTCCATAATATTTCCGCTGAACATGAACACATGCGACGGGGTAAATCGGATGGTCTCCAAATTTAGTGTCTATCTGCCTCCTGGTCACTAGCGTGCGGAGGTTGGAAGCTTATGAGGCTCTGCTATCCCATGAGTCTGTTTGCAGCTACATTTTTCAGGGTCTGACGACCGACATTATCCTGGATGAGTTATCCACTTATAGATCGTTTTCATAATTTGCTGAAGACAGCTTGGTGTGAAAGTAATGCACAGATTGTTCATCGTTGTATGCGAACTTGGATTAATTAAAACATTCATCAAACCACATATTACTGGGTTGGTAATTTTCAACCTGGGTCTACTGCAAGATGTGGATGTCAATATCTCTGCGGAACTTCATGCGAATAGAGGTGATAATCTTTCACTCTTTGCTTAGATGAGACCAACAACTTAGCTGGCAGGCCTGTTCCTAACAGTTTTTTTGTGTCGTATGAGAGAATTCATGTTCATTTGAATGTAGATCGTAGCGATATGATCAAAGCGCTAACAGATAAACAAGAGCCACCAAAATTTGTGCAGCATAAAGTAATACTAATAAATTAGTGTGTAATGTGGCGTATCCTTCATAATAAATTACTGACTTTTTTTTAACCACAAGCATTCCGTCAACGATTTTAAGCTTTCTATGCTTACGGGTTGCACTCCTCCCAAATTTGTCTAAAATCCGTAAAAATTAATCGTCACAAAGCCCCAGATGCATGTAGTTGAGGATATTTCCTACATTAAAAAAAATCAGTATACAAATCTGACAAGCATCATTGAATTGGAGACGATAGCGTGAAGCAGAGCGATATCAGCAGCTTGATCTGACATCCTCTGTTCGACACATTCTAAGCAGATAGTACTTGAGGTAACAAATTAATTTCGCAACAACGCGGGAAGTAATTATGACCAGGCCAATATCCTTTTGTAATACATATAACTTCAAAAAGTGTGGTGGAGTGTGGTGTGACTTTTTTTCATGAAGTTTGGTCCAAAATCCCTGTTAAAATTTGGAGTTTTTCTTGCAATCATTATATTAAGCTCCGTTTACATTCCTCAAATTTTTCAAATAAATTCCTCAATTTTTCTAATAGGCTAATCACAGGCCTGCAGTCCCTTTCAAAGATTCACTCGAACAGTTGTGCGGAAACTAAGTGGCACGTATGAAAATGGTCTATAACAGTTGATTGGTAGAAACTTGTGCTAGAGATTGATGGAAATCTGTGTTCTCCTTCATTTTGATCCCGCTTCCACATAGCGAAGCTTGCATTTTCCGCATAATTTATGAAAAGTGTACCTCATATTAGCCATGCTATGAAGGACTTGGTTCAAGTCTGCAAGTATAACGTTGGATGCTTTCAGTCTCCATGAACATTGATGTTAAGCAGATTGCTTCATGAAATCCACTAGAAGATCAATAAATCAAAGTCGAGACCTTCTATTCCCGAAGGCACAACAGGATAATAATCCGAAGAGTGATGCGTTACAGCAATCAATACAGGTGAACAAAGGTATTCAGCAGCAAAGCCTTCCCTGTGGCCATTTGGTAACAATCAGGCTCTATAAAGCTCCTTTGAGCATCACTCATTTCATCAGATACCTAAACAAAATTAATCTGTAAAATATTTCCATTGAAGTGGAGCTGGTCTGTCCTGAATACCATAGAAATTGTAGTAGCACTTGGATAATGTCACATGCCCTTAATTAGTCAAGGTAACCAAGTTGTCGGCAAAAGTACCGAAAACTTGGTAGTACGTTTTTCATGTATTTTACAGCAGCGGTATATTGAATTTTAATTGACTTTTTTTCTATTACAGAAATGGGACAACATCAATCAAATCAAGGTCAAGATCAGAATAAAGATGGAAAGGACAAAAAACGAAAGTATGAACCTCCAGTACCTACTCGGGTTGGGAAGACAAAAAAATCGAAGGGACCAGATACGGCAAACAAAATGCCCGTTGTTACCCCACACACTCGGTGCAAATTGAGGCTTTTAAAGCTTGAACGAATTAAAGACTATCTTTTAATGGAGGAGGAATTTATTACGAATCAGGAACGACTGAAGACTGATGAGGAGAAACACGAAGAAGAGCGTTCGAAAGTTGATGACCTTCGAGGAACACCTATGTCAGTCGGATCGTTGGAGGAAATTATCGATGACAATCACGCAATAGTCTCCACATCCGTTGGCAGTGAACATTACGTCAACATCCTTACGTTTGTTGACAAAGATATGTTGGAGCCTGGTTGTTCTGTTCTACTGAACCACAAAGTTCACGCTGTTGTTGGTGTGCTCACTGATGACACAGATCCTATGGTTACGGTTATGAAGCTTGACAAAGCTCCGCAAGAAACGTACGCTGATATCGGTGGCCTTGATCAACAAATTCAAGAGATAAAGGAATCAGTGGAATTACCGCTCACTCATCCTGAACTTTATGAAGAGATGGGTATTAAACCCCCGAAAGGCGTCATCCTGTACGGCCAGCCGGGAACAGGAAAAACATTACTAGCAAAGGCAGTAGCCAATCAAACATCCGCCACATTTCTGCGTGTCGTAGGTTCTGAATTGATTCAAAAATACCTTGGTGATGGCCCTAAGCTTGTTCGAGAACTTTTCCGGGTAGCAGAAGAACACGCTCCTTCCATCGTTTTCATAGATGAAATCGATGCCGTTGGTACGAAGAGGTATGATTCTAACTCCGGCGGTGAGAGGGAAATACAGAGGACCATGTTAGAATTGCTGAATCAATTAGACGGTTTCGACTCTCGCGGTGATGTCAAGGTAATCATGGCTACAAATCGAATTGAGACTCTCGATCCCGCACTCATCCGTCCTGGTCGGATTGATAGAAAAATTGAATTTCCGCTCCCTGACGAGAAGACAAAACGAAGAATCTTCAATATTCATACCAGTCGAATGACGTTGGCTGAGGACGTAAACCTGGAGGAATACATCATGTCCAAAGATGAACTGTCAGGAGCAGATATCAAGGCGATTTGCACTGAAGCAGGTCTATTGGCATTGAGGGAAAGGCGTATGAAAGTGACTAATGAAGACTTTCATAAAGCGAAGGAAAATGTGTTGTACAGGAAGAATGAAGGAACACCAGAAGGATTATATCTCTGATATGACTTGTTTTGACTTCTTAGATGGCTCTCAAAGGTCTGTTTCGTATTGAAAATTTAAAAAATACAACTTTGTATATTGAATTGAAGTCAATGTGTGATTTTTAGTCTCGCTGTCTCAAAATATCTTTCAAAAATGTCCTCTACATCAATTTAATTGCAGGCTCTAGAACTGCGCTTGCAATCACAAAACGATCATATTGATTCATAAAAATCAACAGCACCCTAGGAAGTCATAGAAATCAATTCTGTTATCTACTTCTATCTATTGATTAGTTGTCTCTCTAATCTTGAATGAATTCCTGAATACTAGGTAAATTGAAAGATACTCTAGTTGCCATCGAAAGAATACGCCACACCCCGCGCCCTTGACTTAATTGAAAGTAGTCTTGTCGGGAATTTCAAAGAACCCATTGGCTCATAAAAAGCTGTAAAATTATTGATTGATTGCAGTTTGTAATTGAAAACTCATCCATAAATTTTGATGGATGACTTATTCAAAAATCTCGATTTTCGGGATTGGAATTCCAGTTCAGATTATCGATTACTAAGCCCATTTCGCGGTCTATAGGCGTCGAGGGTATTACATTTTGCATACAGAGTGGCTCAGCAACACCAATCAAACGGAAAAGTGCATCTACTTAATTGTTTCTCCGATGCAGTCTTTGAGTTGAGCTCGCGTCAAATCCACACACTACTGTGTTAGAGGTCACTTGATTACAAACATAAAATTACAATTAGGCCCACAGCTACAACATCTGTTTTGAGGAATTGAAGCATTCGCTGTTAATGATGTGAACTTTGAAAAAAATTTATGTTTATTTTAGTTTCACATCAATTGTCTA
Organism: Prostheceraeus crozeri; assembly: GCA_907163375.1. Lineage (NCBI taxonomy): Eukaryota > Metazoa > Platyhelminthes > Polycladida > Euryleptidae > Prostheceraeus > Prostheceraeus crozeri. The sequence goes on along the minus strand of CAJQUW010012190.1, from coordinate 73,767 downwards.
GGCTATACCCCATACGAGTGGGTCTATGGGCACATGGCAAAGCCTCAAATTAAACGGAAATAAATCATAAGTCTAAAGAAATAATCTGCACCAATGCGATGGGGGGGACAGTTTTCGTTTGCTTCGAACAATCAATTTATATTGTAACCGGGCCGAAATATGAAGTAAGACAATTGGAAAAAATGGAAAATGTAACAAGTCGCTAAGTTCCACGGGTGAAGAGGTGAAACTAATTTCATCCCCGCAAATCGGCATGCGAGCTCATGCAATCACAAGATGAAGAGGCGGAAGTGGGAGTGAAATTATGTCAGACTCACGTGTCAAAAATGTCAGACGAACTTCTACCATCAAGATTGATTTATGACTTTATTATTTTATCTTGAGTAAGCCTTAGTGGGTGACACCAACTCTGGGAAAGGTAAACGTGAACTTAATGCGATTGCTGGAAGCGCAATATAGTTGAGCGAAGGCGATCTAGACGGTAGCAATAGAATTAATAATTCCAGAGTGCTAATTAACATATAAATAAATAGGAACAATATGAAAGGCTTGACCAAATAAGCTCATTGTCGTAACTTCGGCGATGTATGAGGCATTTTATCGGCTTTAGACAATTGCGTGCGCACGTGTGAGAGCGTGTTCCTCCAATCAGCTGCGCTGCCACATTCGGATAAACAATAAATAATCGAATTATAATCGAATTTGAAGTTCATGGGAGCGAATGGTCAAATTTACGGACAAGCGTGAGCTGAGATTTTATCATGGACAGCTAGAATACTAGCTGTTCATGGATTTAATCAAGGATGTGTTTGACAACAAAAAATAGCGGTCAATCCAAATGTGTTTACAAAGATACATAATTGCGTGACCTATGGGTATCTACTTGCCGCCGCTACTTTATCACAGACAATAATCTGCTTTCCATTGGATTTATGTGTTTTTTCGGTCTTGTCTGACAATTAGAGGTCTATGCCGGGTAACCTCGACAGGTGCGTACGTAGTAGACATAGGGCGTACTTCTGTGAAAGTCTCATTTTCACAAAGCCGTGATAGCAAGATCACGGCTCCGAAACTCTGCAAAACGTTCAAAAACCCATCTAGCCTAGCCAGTCTTATTCGAGGTGCGAGCGTCGGATGCAATTCGAAGGGGTTAGATGTTATCGATAACAAACACTACTGGCCCTGTTTTTTTATGATGCCCAGGGATGGTGGCAATTGAGAACATTTTCTACAGAAGATATTTAAGATTTAGAGCATACTGTGCGATTACAACACATTGTTAAAACTATTTTTCCGGAAATCCACCATCTGATGGTCCACATTCAGATGGTGGATTTCCGGAAAAATAGTTTTAACAATATATCACACCCATCTGGAAGAATATTTGGAATCATTAATTACAACACACTTTATAAGTAATATATCATTTATTTAGAATCAATAAACGATCAATCTTGACAAACAGATAATGTTTTCAGGTCCAATTAGGTTCCACCATTTGAAAGATCATTTCCCTCTTCATCAGAATTTTCGGTCAACGGTTTCGTCAATCTTGAATGGGCCATATTGATTGCAGCAACTCGAGCCATCAAATCCACTTCGATAGGAAATGCTCCGTCCAAGCGACTCATAGAGCCCATACACGATTTTCTATAATCTAAGATGGCTTCCAGCAATCTTCCCAACTGCCCGACTACGTCCTGAACTGCAACAAACAACAATGAAATACATAATTAGAATGAAATAGTCTCTTCGAAGAAGTGGAGATAGGATGACTCATTCAACCTTGCTCTTTTGACTTTTTTGACTTTTTAAGCTTTTTGAGAAATTTGACAGCTTTATAAAGGAACTTGTAAAAGAAACTATAAAAGAGACTTGTGTCAACACTCATGAAATGTAATTTACAAATTACTCATCAGAAAATGTAATTGTAATTATAACACAAGTCTGAAAAGCGCAAAGCGATTATCAGTTCTGCAGTACAATTTTATACTAGCATTAGCCACCGCATTCCATCCCCTACAGCAATGCAGCTTCGAAAACATGCGTCAGAGGATAGAACAAACGTCATTCATGCAGTCATCAATCTAAGCCAGTTTCATGACGCTATATTTGAGGTGCATTATGCACATGCACCTGCTGACTTTCAGCTTTTTTGAGATTGAATTTTACGAATTCACTGAATTTACGGACAATTTTGTTTCAGGTTAATATCCAAATGAAATGAATGTATCCTAATCCAGGGATGCGGAGTCCTCTCATTAGAAAAATGTGAAAATCACATAATTAAATGGAATAAACTTGGTATATTCCATGCGCTGAGCGCCGGTTGACTTTTAATTATGCACGTCAAATCACATTAGCTTTAGCAATGAATAACAATCATTATGATAACGCAAGTGTGTTAAGTACCCAAAAATGGTACTTGCTTTGATATTCATATAATAGTCCTCATACGAAATCAAACGAAAATATCAGCTTCTTGAATTTAGTGAAGTTCATATAATATTCATCATCTGAATGATACAATATTCTTAACTACTACAATTTCACGAAAAACACATGAAGTTCATAAGTTATTCATGACATGAAATCATACAAAATGTTAAACTGTTAAAATTTCATGAAAATTCATATGTGACATGCAGACCGTTTCAAAAGTAATTGCACAAAGAAAGCTAGGCCATTTTCAAATGAAATTTTCGTGTTGAAATCCTGGATAAATTTTGATAAACGGCATATCATATAAAACCTTGTATTCCATAGATTGTTTTGACATATCGTTTTCATGTGTGGTCAGTAGGCCTTATGAAAAAAATTGAGCGTTTTCTTTGATGCAGGATTTCAACATGAAGACGACAGAATTTTTTTATGAAAGATGGCAGACAGCATGAACTATCAGTCAGCTTCATCATGATACACGGTTTTTAGGATTGAATGTATGACGTACAAAAAGATACAATACTTATAAGTTTTATCAAAAAATGTTGCTAATAAAATCTCACAAGATTTTCTCATTGATGAAGATATTCAATTTCAATAACCTTTGCACCATGTGAAAGGTTATGTCGAAGCACTTTAATTTGGCAATGCGTTTAGCTTATGTCTGGTCATCTGTGGTCAGCAGACTTAAAAGCATGAATGTTTGGTCAATTCGTTCACCGACACCTACAGACGAAACTATGCAATACAGAAAATTGATATTATCACTATTGAATCAGGCTCGTGTTAAGCTTTCAGATGATATGTTGTTTTTCGAATTCGGACGTCAATTTGTGCAATTTCATTCAATTTACACTTTTACCTAATTTTACGCCACTTTCGCGTTAACAATGTTCAACAACGGTCAACTGCACACAACTTAACAACTTCTGTTGTATTAATGGTGGTGATTTCGAGTTTGGGTTTAAAATAATGCTGGTGTTATCAGCTCCAAGAATATGTAAGTGTTATCAAAATCGGCCCATCCGTTCAATGATAAAAAACTTCAAATTTGTATTATTCCCATAGTCAGCCATTGCGTGAGTCATTATTTCCCTCACTTGAGATCAGAAGAAATTCGAATCTCGGATCAGACAAGGGCTTGTCTCGTCTCTGCACCTGTTCACAGCAAACAATAGCATTTCCTTCACGACGTAGGAATGCTAACACTTTTGTTGCGTCTGATTAATGGAGCAGCTCATCAATGATGAAAAGGAGAATAAGTGACACATGGACCAACATGATATTGATATCTGAAATAGCATCGTGAAAGTAACAAAGCAGACAATCACTAATTACTTCATTTAATTAGGCAAGTCACGCCACTATATTTCCTTTTATGCAAAAGCCGTGCTCCACGTATCCGGATGAGGAGAGTTGAGAGAAAAAAATGATTATTTTCCACGGATACTGTATTAAAAATATAAATGATAACTCGACGTTTCGCTTTACAGCTTGATCACGAGCAAGTTTGTGACAAATCTGTTAAAGATTGGAAGCAATAAACAGTGAATACATTTCAGAGGACGTAGATATGACGCGCTCATATGACACCATAGAAATAAATATATTTTGTTTATCTGTAATTGTCCTTCTCGTGTAGTAATATCTATTTCTGTACGTATGACACCGTAAAATTTAAATATAGAAATAAAAATGCTAACATTACTGCTGACAAAATAAGTAATGAGAAGATAAGGAAAAAAGTGAAATAGAAGTAAACTGTATGCAATGTGACTTTCAACAAATTGACAGTTTCTTGCCGACACAACCATTCATTAGCAAAGGAGAGTTTATTTCTAATATGCGTATTGCCTCTAATCTTTAACAGATTTGTCACAAACTTGCTCGTGATCAAGCTGTAAAGCGAAACGTCGAGTTATCATTTATATTTTTAATACAGTATCCGTGGAAAATAATCATTTTTTTCTCAAATATGCAGTTCTCACATGCAGTTCAAATATGCAAAAAATGGTACTTGCTTTGATATTCATATAATAGTCCTCATACGAAATCAAACGAAAATATCAGCTTCTTGAATTTAGTGAAGTTCATATAATATTCATCATCTGAATGATACAATATTCTTAACTACTACAATTTCACGAAAAACACATGAAGTTCATAAGTTATTCATGACATGAAATCATACAAAATGTTAAACTGTTAAAATTTCATGAAAATTCATATGTGACATGCAGACCGTTTCAAAAGTAATTGCACAAAGAAAGCTAGGCCATTTTCAAATGAAATTTTCGTGTTGAAATCCTGGATAAATTTTGATAAACGGCATATCATATAAAACCTTGTATTCCATAGATTGTTTTGACATATCGTTTTCATGTGTGGTCAGTAGGCCTTATGAAAAAAATTGAGCGTTTTCTTTGATGCAGGATTTCAACATGAAGACGACAGAATTTTTTTATGAAAGTTGGCAGACAGCATGAACTATCAGTCAGCTTCATCATGATACACGGTTTTTAGGATTGAATGTATGTACAAAAAGATACAATACTAAATAAGTTTTATCAAAAAATGTTGCTAATAAAATCTCACAAGATTTTCTCATTGATGAAGATGTTCAATTTCAATAACCTTTGTACCATATGAAAGGTTATATCAAGCACTTTAATTTGGCAAAGCGTTTAGCTTATGTCTGGTCATCTGTGGTCAGCAGACTTAAAAGCATGAATGTTTGGTCAATTCGTTCACTGACACCTACAGACGAAACTATGCAATACAGAAAATTGATATTATCACTATTGAATTAGGCTCGTGTCAAGCTTTCAGATGATATATTGTTTTTCGAATTCGGACGTCAATTTGTGCAATTTCATTCAATTTACACTTTTACCTAATTTTACGCCACTTTCGCGTTAACAATGTTCAACAACGGTCAACTGCACACAACTTAACAACTTCTGTTGTATTAACGCTGGTGATTTCGAGTTTGGGTTTAAAATAATACTGCTGTTATCAGGTCTAAGAATATGTAAGTTTTATCAAAATCGGCCCATCCGTTCAATGATAAAAAACTTCAAATTTGTATTATTCCCATAGTCAGCCATTGCGTGAGTCATCACTTCCCTCACTTGAGATCAGAAGAAATTCGAATCTCGGATCAGACAAGGGCTTGTCTCGTCTGTGCACCTGTTCACAGCAAACAATAGCATTTCCTTCACGACGTAGGAATGCTGGCGCTTGCGTTGCGTCCGATAAATGGAGCAGCTCATCAATGATGAAAAAGAGAATAAGTGACACATGGACCAACATGATATTGATATCTGAAATAGCATCGTGAAAGTAACAAAGCAGACAATCACTAATTACTTTATTTATGGGCAAACCACACCACTATGCTTCCTGAACCACTCAGCTGACCAAGTAAATAAGTTTATTGATCGATTATCAGCGTGCGATTAAATTTGATGAGAATATACAAGAGATATAAGAATTTTTTGTGCTGTGCAACGATTCATGAAACGGTCTCTATGACACGAGATTCTTAACCACTAGAATTTTGTGAAATGTTTTTATAAGCGCTACTATCAAAAGAAGAACGCAAATCTAGCGCACATAGTAATAATTGAGACTTAAATTAGCTCGAAACTTGTCACTCCGCTAAAGCGGGAACTCCGAATATGCGGGAGAGAAATCTCGCTCCCAAACCGTCCAGCTTTTCCGGACAGCACTATACTTTCAATAGAACAAACGTTTCGCTACATAGTGAAAAGACTACATAGTCAGTCAGGTAAAAAGAGTTTATTGCGAAAAAATTGTCTCCTTCAAAAAAATCTTTAACATTGAATCTTCTTACAGTTCGTATTGTGTAAAACGATCACAGCTAGTAGGTATACTTGTGAGGTTGATGGTTGGCGCTGTTAGAATGAAAGGAGTATGACACACCCATGTAATGAACCTGTCAGGCAAATTTTCATACATTTTATTGTAGATTCGCAACCAGCCCACTCGTCTGAGCCTAATTCCCATGAGACTCATGGGAGAGCTCATGAATGGATGAAATAATGCCAATTATCTGAATCGCTCGTATTTCACAAGTGAAGTCGATCAAAGTCTGGTTGCCAATCTACAGCAACCAGACAGTGAAAAATTGTAACATGTTCTTTCATTGTACATGCTGAGATGCGGTAATTAACAGCAGTCGAGGATCTTGTCGTTGTAAATTCTGATAGATGTACTTACTTATACTAGTGCCATTTAACGTCGATTGCTTTGCATGAATACAGCTATAGTGCTATATATTGAGGTGAAGCTATGAAAGCGAAGGTGGTGTCTGTGCAACCTTGAAGAACGCCAATAAAAACTAAGGGGCGCGAGTCGAACCCTGGGAATCGCAAATGGAACCTTATGTGGCACCTGTAGAACCTGAAGAGACACCTGTTGTTTTGAAGTTTTGAAGGATAGCCATTAAAACATAAGAGGGAGCAGTAAATCTTGGAGGTTATCAATGGAGCCTTTGGGGCGCCAACAGAACTGTAGAATACCACTGCGTCCAGGCACCAATGGAACATAAGGGCTTACCAGCAAATGTTGAGCCCGCCTTGCCTTAGAAGACGTAGATGTAACTCAAGGCTGAGCCGGCAGAACCCAAGAGGCAACAATGGAATCAAATAATTCATGATTTAATGGAAACGTGTGTGAAATTAGCACCTCCATCTTGAAAATGGAATGTGCCTCTCAAATGAACCTAACAGATCGATGCATTTCGTGTGTGCCAGCATGTGCCACCCATTATTTTGAAAGAAGTCCCCTAGTTTAGGAAAAATCGCTGTTCGAAAGTTCGACATGGCGGTGATGTGAAGTGATCACCACCACTAAAATTTTTTCCAAAATACACAATCAAAACATACGAAACACGCACAACAGATAGAAGACCATCAAAAACATTGTGCCAGCAAGTTTCAGCACCTAAATCCCCGTACTTGCTGAGAAATTAGTCCCCGAAACCACAAAATGGCGGTGATGTGAAGTTAGCACAGCCACTGAAGTCTTTTTTCAAAATACGCAAATAAAACACGCGAGACAAGTACAACTGAGAGATGACCATGAAAAACATTGTGCCAGCACGTTTCTTCTCCTAAGACGCCGTACTTGTGAAGAAATTAGCCCCCGAAATCACTATTTGGCGTTGATGTGAAGTTGGCACCGCCATCTTGAAAAATGCATGTGCCAGTCAAACCAACGATCAGAATCGATCTAGATGGAGTGTGCCAGCATGTGCCACTCGTTTATTTCACAAAAATCCCACCAGATCCGGTGGAAAACCAACCCGAAAGCTCAATGGCGGTGATGTGAACCAATGCAAGAAAGCCGCAAGACATCTGTTTTTCATACGAACCTGAAAGAGACTTTTAACAAGGGAAGATCTTATTTACATTTAAAAACGTTTTGTCTTTCCAATCTTGGAATGTTGGAACCCTTTATTTACTGGTTTAATCAACAAAAATTCTGAGCAATTAGAGAAGATTCAAATGCAATATCATCACATAATATGTGGTGTTCATTGTGATTGCGGAGAAGTTCCGTCCCTTGCCTCAAGAAGAAAAAAATCACTAAGATTATTTTCGGCCATGTCCGACGCCAACCATGCTCTTCATACATTGCTTCCTCCAATGCTGCGATTTTCTGGACATGAGATGTCATTTTGTAAAACACAAAGAAGATTTAATTCATGAACATATTGTACAAGAATTCTTTGACTTAGTAAGCGATTTGAGCGATCGTCAACCCCTGAGAATATTTTGCTTTGAATATGTGTACATATTATCTTAACTTTAACATTTATCGATGTATCGTCTCGTAATTGGAACGATTCTTGTTACAATGTCTCAAAACACCTTCTGTACCGTCTGATTTTCAATCTCATAATAAACGAGTAAAATTATTATTATTATTGTGTAACTACATCTACTTGTCCAGCATTGATATAAGAGTAAATAAATCTCTTTAAACCGAAGGCCTTCTGAAATAAAGTATCGAAAATGCTTGGTGTTTGGAATACTTGTAGTGTGTTTCAAATTACTTGTAGACTTTGGTATGCGAGAGGATGTTATACACAGACAATTTTCACACACAAATCAAGCCACTTCGTTCTGAATTTCAGACATAAACAGTTGATCAAATTAAACACCCGATATGCGCTTGGACTGAATGAAACCAGCTCATGCAATGAGTCCGTTTTGATAAGTCAGGAGAGAAAGAATTCCAGTAGTCGTCTTTCATGATAGCCAGATAGCCAAATAATTCCAACCGGAGGTTTGACGGACACATGCATTTTTCAAGATGGCGGTGCCAACTTCACATCACCGCCATGTCGAACTTTCGGCGGCGTCTTAGAAGAAACTTGCTGGCACAATGTTTTTGATGGTCTTCTATCTGTTGTACTTGTCTCGCGTGTTTTATTTGCGTATTTTGAAAAAAGACTTCAGTGGCGGTGGTGCTAACTTAACATCACCGCCATTTTGTGGTTTCGGGGACTAATTTCTCAGCAAGTACGGGGATTTAGGTGCTGAAACTTGCTGGCACAATGTTTTTGATGGTCTTCTATCTGTTGTGCGTGTTTCGTATGTTTTGATTTTGTATTTTGGAAAAAAAATTTTAGTGGCGGTGCTAACTTCACATCACCGCCATGTCGAACTTTCGAGCAGCGATTTTTCCTAAACTAGGGGGAATTCTTTGAAATTCTGGGTGGCACATGCTGGCACACACGAAATGCATCGATCTGTTAGGTTTATTTGAGAGGCACATTCCATTTTCAAGATGGAGGTGCTAACTTCACACACGTTCAATGGAACCTTTAGCTTGTGGAACTTCAGAGGACACAGAGGAAGAAAAGGTGGCGCCAATGGAACATAAGGGCTTACCAGCAAATGTTGATGGCAGAAGATGTATGAACTTGCATCAGTTAGTTTCCTCGTAAATTAAGCTTGAGTTTTGAAAAAAGTCACTTTGTTCGAAGGGAAGCGGAGTAAGCTTATTTTTTTTAAATTGGTAGCCTATTGTTAATCATTTGCTACGAAAGTTTATCAACTATGCACAATTTTGAATTACAATTTTGTTGACATTTGATGAAGCTTGAAAATCAACGAAGAAAATCCTGTATCCAAGCCACCACAGCATTCCATTATTCGTTCTTAAGAACATGGTGGCGTAGACAACATCCGCCGTTAGTCGAAATTGTAGGTCACTTATCACCACAGGCTTTTCGCCCGAAAACAGCCCTCCACGTAGGCATCGCAGAGAACAGCTGACATGTAGGCATCATCAGGACACTAAGATAAGGTCTCTGATATGTACCCTTATCATTTGATAGGACATCATCCCTGCTTGTCCGTCTGACCGTTGCGATGGAACTTATATTTATGCATATAAGGCAGTAGACATAAAAGTGAGGAGGGTCGTTGACATGAGTCTTACCGTATTTGTTGTCAACCAGCTCCATCTTCACAAGCACATCATCCCTGAGTTTGGCGAACCGTCCCCTTGAGTTCTGACGATGGCGTAACATATATCTGAAATATGCACGAATTTATAGTACGTAGGTAGAGTGATCCATTAACTCGAGCCACCTACATAAGCAATCTAATGTCAATACTATCACAGAACATCGCTCAGGTGAATGAATACCTTTGAGCTTTCTCAACGAATGGATTTCATTTCCCTTCTCATTTCACTATGTTACGTGAATATCTTGGTGTCGTGTTCGTCCTAGACTTTTTATTTTCGTTTTCGCTTCTCGCTTTCGGCAAGTTTTCGTTGTCGTTTTATTTTCATCACCACTTATCGTTTTCGCTATTTAATAATAATGACAATTGAAAAGTGCTCAAAGCATTATTGAAAAATTAATAGATTACAAATATTATGTAAAAAATTCTTCTCAGTTGTTCGCATAATATCCAATGTTAAGCAATGTTCTAATGTCTTCCAATGCTTGCAGCCTAAGCAGAAGATGACTATGCATCTATAAAGTAAGTACGATTATTATTGCACCGGTATACGAAATTTTTCAGTTTCACAAAAGCAGTCTCACTCGATCAAAAGAAATTAATATAAAATGAATTGAAGTATTGGTGTACCCAAGTTTATTAAAACCAAGAAGTGGCCAAAGTGGTATTACCAAGAAGTTACTGTTACAACAAGGTTTTACTGCACCGGAAGATGGCCTCTTTTCGAGGTGCTGTCCCGCAAGTATGACACCAGTAATGATGTCGGTTGATGTTCTCGCATGAATGAACATTATTTACATTTCGTGACTTCAGAAAGATAAAGTGTCGCCAAAGCAGTGTCCCAGCCAAAGATTTTCATCAAATTTACACCCGTATCAGAAAATCTACGCCAACCATGGATAGTAAAAAGTTGATAGCAAATCCACTATGTTATTCATAATGTATCATATTTCATGACACTAGGTCATGTGATTCAACGCTCGTTGATTGAAATACATATCGAATTCAAAACTTACAAAATGGCAAAATGTAACGCTGAGAATTTCTCTAGGTGATCAAAAAATAATGCAAATTTATAATGGATTAAAAAGAGAAAATGTGGTAGAACGAGCTGGTCTTTGATGATGGTGATCAGGTTGGCTACAAAAAAAAATCTGAGACTCAATTTTCGGACTTCTCAAGGTCAACTTTAAGAACTTGTCATTTAAAGCTCTTGGCAGTTGAACAGGGTGGCGAGTGTGTTCACAGTCGCAAAAATAAGTACAATAAGTACCCACTCGCCACCCTGTTGAATTTCCCGATTGAAATATTTTTAAAGATTGGGTAATTCATCCTTTTACTTGAACTTTTTATTTGTGAAGCTGTTTTACGTCGTAAAATTTATCACATACGATTTTCAATAAACGTAGGCCTAAGGCAACTTTCTCTCTGAATTAGTATTTTGAGACACTTTATTGTCTACAACCCATCACTCCAAAAGCATGTAATACAACCATACCATTGTTAAAACGATTATCATTGATAAGCAGCAGAGAGCAATGCAACAACTTTATGATGTGCAGTGACAGGGGATTTTTTGAAGATAGCCAATATCGGTAGTCACTCACCCATTGAACAATGCGAAAACTGGACATGGAAAACAATAATGCCTGTTGATTTAGAAATGGTGCTTCGGTGGTTATTGAAGGTGGAGTAGTGGTGCACAGGATTTGGAAATATTTAATCCTGACAGAGGCGGCTTTGCCGAATTGATGAAAACTCCAGCAGGATTTGAAGAGTAAAACGAATATTCTTGTGTAAATCTGATTTGTTCTTTTCATGGACAAAATGAAATTAAATCAAAATTAAATCCTCGTGCTGCAGAAACGCTTCGGCAGATTAGTTTAACTTCGGTTCATGCAGTCTAAGCGTAGACGGTTTAATCGATTAATGTCACAGACAAGTCGTTAAGTGTTTTTAATCTCGCAATGAAATGACGCTTTCATTTACAATACATCGCATTATGAATTATGCGCTTAATTCTTTCGCAAAAAAATAATTTGGTTTTATTTTGCTTAAAAAACAAATCAATGCTGAGAAGACTAAGTCACATAATGTTTCCTGGTAAATCAACCCCCTATCAACTTTATGCAACTCGATGATAAGAAGCCGCATTACACATGCATATCCATTCAAGCCATCATACACTTTATTCCATCACCAGAATGTGTTAACATCATACTAGTAAATATTGTTTAATACATGTATCAGTACATATAGGCTTTCTCCCCCCACGTTTTCAAATTTGAATCATGAATGAGAAATGAATCAATCGTCACTAAACTTCAGAGACACATATTTGAGCATATTTTCTACCCACATGCAGAATTTTATGCAAATCGAACAATTACTTTTGGAATTAGAGACGATGACGTGAAGTGCAGTGATGTCTGAAACTTGATTTAACTTCTATTCTGACCTCATCATCTGATCAGATAACACCAGATCAACGAAGTCATGTCGAGACAACTCTAGAAGTGATAATGACCCAGACCACATCCTTTCCATTAATGTGCTAAACTTAAGAAAGGTGTGGCGAGGTAGTGGTCGTGGGAGGATTTCAAATAGAAATGGAAGAGACGGAGACGGAGAGAGAACAATGCACACACCAGTAACAATAATGCGTCGAACAAATGAAGTCAGATCAAGCTGCCGACATCGCTACACTTCACGTCATCGTCTCTAATGCAAAAGCTACTTCTCTGATCTGTCTAAATTTTTGTGTGTGGGTAGAACGTACAGTGCGTCTATATATACCTGAATTTTGGTGACGATTGATTCATTTTTGCAGATTTGAGACAAATTTGAAAACCTGGGGGAGACAACCCATAAGTACCCTATTGTGAAGGTACAGTTTGTAACCATTGAGTCATTCGACGAACCGGTGATATGTATGATGTCAATTTCATAAGACATTCCTAAAGTTCAGTCTTTTCAACAACAGGAGATCTAATAATGTTTGCGCTCATCAACTTGTCCGTCTTTGTACTTAATCGTAAATCTACAATGGCTCAACCACGCTTCTAATAACATTACTATGCTCAATAGAAAATAATGGCATCAAATAAAATAGCTCGATCTAATCACTTTTCATACACTCACAATCTGACCAGATTTTTGCCGGATTTGAAAAAAATGCAAATATTCTGGCCGTTGCATCCTTAATGTATATGCCGCGCCAAGTACAATGGCGGAACTGTAGCAACTAAGAAGAAAATGAAATTATTTTCTCTTCAAATATCGGAGTTTCGTTTAAGATCAAGGCAACAAATATAGAATGCAAGTATCATAGGTAAGAGGAAGCCAGCTGAAAAACTACGGTTCCGATTTATAGAGTTGTATCGAAATCACTCATAGCTTTATCGATTTCGTTGTTGAATATACAAACAATGTGTAATGTTCAAACACATTTTCCTAGTCTTCACTTTAGTAAAATAGCTAAGTTAGAAACTGCAGCATATAGTCCGGCTGAAGAAAAATGAGGATATCTGCATCCCAAACAGTTAGATATCTGCTGGAACCAAAGTTAGAGAAATTATCGTAAAGTAATGAATGAATTTGAGTAATTTGCAGAACCTTACAGAAGAACATGTGATTGACTTTAAATCCCGGAAAATTGGAATAAATCAAAGAACAATACGAACATGACTTTCAGTCAATATAAAACTTTAAGGCCTTTAAGCCTGGCTGAAGATGTTGATGAATATAGTCACTCACATTGGCGTTGAAACTGCCATTGAAAACATCAATTCCTGATAGCTTCCAATCGAATGTGCTATACTCGTATTATGACTGAATAACTGATTTGCCAAATTGGAGGATGTGTACTCACTGCGGGAAGTTCCAAATAGAGTCACCCCTACTCTTATCCGGTGTTGAAAAGAAGAAGCTATGAGATAAGTAATTCTGTACAGCAGTTATTATTACTGAAGTGATATTCTGATACATACCCAAATATGTCCAGCAGTTTCTAAAAGGGTGCGACAAAAGTCGTTGCGGATTTTTGTCAACTTTATACAGTATTTTGTCATTGTATGATCAAACATTATTTCTTCAGTGATGAATACAATGATGTACAGTATTGTTATCCGCAAGTCACCTACTAGCTATAATCGTGACACGACGCACTCAATGAAATGTCACAAACAAATACTTTTGCTTTACCGTATATCCAAATACAAATACCGTATTTCTTTGAATATGAGACGCCCTTAAATAAGGGACGCCCTTGAATAAGAGACGCATGTACAAAATAGACTGCTATAGACATATTACATGCAGGCTATTGTAATGTGGTAGCTACATCCGCCTGAGCGATTATGAGGCCTACTTATCTTAGTAAAATAAGTCAGTCTACCAGTAAATACCGGGTATCATGACCAATATTGTATACTATATAAGGCTTCTTGTTGTTGTACATGCAGTACATGCATGTTGTACATACGTACATGCAGGCCTACTTAAGGTTACTTCATCTACCATTTAAGGAGGCATTATACGGTAGCTTCCTTTGCATTTGGAGTCATGTACCGGTCGGTAACTTTTACTGTAAATACTACTTGATTATCGGTATTTTCGTTTCAGTAAATTCAGATCTAGTCTACATGTATAGTGGCCAACATGTACTGGTATATGAATGTATTAGATGAGTCTACAAGATATGCTACTACAAACCATAAAACTCCTTTCATTTCCAAAATATCTGAATTATGATAAAGGGTATATATGTAAGAAAATTTACTGGCGAAATTTACCTATGACATAGGCCTAAGTGAGGAATGCAAAGGTTACCTAAGAGAATAGTAGCAAAAAACTAAGACATCTTTTTCTAATGAAAGAATGAAAACTTGAACATTTGATAAATAAGAGACGCCCTTGAATAAGAGACGCATCAATCAGGGATCTGAAAAAAATAAGACACGCGTCTCTTATTCAAAGAAATACGGTATAAAATGATAATATTAAACTTTGAAATAAACGCGAACACAAAAACTTTTGAACTACTATTACAAACCTGTACTCAAGATTTCCTGATTCCACTCGTTCAAGGTTATCACTTGCCCCGTGATAGCTGGACTCTTCATCGTCCATTTCCTTCACTTTTAGACAGTAAGACTGCGCAAGAAATTCATGATGAATTACTGTTGGTTAATACTGCTAAAAGTAATCAAATGGATTCTATGTGAATATTTTTTGGTTGAAGCAAACATTCTCCCTCGTGATCTTGTATTCTAACTGAGTAGCCCAATGATCAATCCTTCATCCCAGGGTTTAAGTAAGACTTCCCAGTGGTGTTGTACTATCACTCAGTGACAGCTCAAGTCTATTCTAAATATAATGTGACTTAAGATGAGATATACAAAAAATGTTGGGAAAGCCACGTTTCTGGTAAGAGGTATTAAATAACTTTTTTAAATCATACGATAACCTTGAACAAGGTTGAAATATATCGCATGATATAAAAAAGTTATTTAACGACTCCCACCAGAAACTTGGCTTTCCCAAAATATTTGATACATCTCATCAACTGTCGAGCCAGGGCATATTTTCACAATTTCATAATGTGATAAGTTTGGCGAAATTTGATGAATTTGGAAAATGTTAGGGGAAGACATGAAGTATTCTGTCTTCTTCTTAAAATTGATTTATGCAGTGTTCAGTTTGTCTTCAAGTACATCATTTCTTTCTTCGATAAGATTCAATATGACGTTTTGTGAGTCTCAGTCAACGAATTGGCACAAATTGCATCCTGTCTTAGCCTCAATGGAAAGTTATTGTCACCAGTAGAGTTCCTCTTTCTTTGATGGGCTTCTCGTTAGCAATAGCGTGCGTGGAATGACCTTGAAATAACTCACGCGGAATCTACACTGAAAACCTGGGTTGACTGATGAAAGACCACGCTTTCATGAAGCCAAAGAAGTCGCCGACCTCAACTCTGGTCTCGACCTGAGCGAAAACGACCAGACTTCTTTCGATCAATGAAATATAGGGTTTTTAATATCCCGTACCAGACTGAACAACACTAGGCGTTCTTCTAGATTCTTAGACGAGCATTTTGAATGATACATTGCACAATACACCTCATGATATCAGATAGACATGTGCCTAAATGTCTATGATTTAATAATAACTTTTCTTTTCACAAGCAATAAGTAGTTCTTTAACAGTAAGTAGATCTGATTATCGCACACAATATACGTTGTCGCATTGATACTTGGTGTGTGATTTTCAAATCGAAATGCAAAGCTCGCGACTTTAGTGACGTCTGGTAAAAGCTCGATATTGTATCATTCAGTAATCGCTTCAAAAATTCACTAAATATTAGTCCGCTTGTATGCATAAGGTTCTCTCTTTCTTTCTCTCAACTGCTTGAACATACATGTAGTTTCATTTTTTGATATCAATGAAAGTAAATAATTTTGGCATGCTGGACGAAGATACTCTAAAATTCTGGTATGTATGATAAAACTGCATGAATAAGTAATACACACCTACGTGTAATTAAAAGACTACCGTGTCTGAAGTATTCTTGATAGGTTAGGTCTAATATTGATAATGAATAAGTTTCAACTATAACAATATATTGCAATTTGCAACAATGAATTGCATTTATCTTCATTACTACTTCCTTGTTACTCCATCTTCATACAGCCTACCTAAAAACAGATGTTAGCGAATCCCGGGATTATGAATCCCTTAAAAATACGATAATCCCAGTATCTGGGGATTGAAAGCCTTTGTTACGAACAGAATACTCTGGCTGTATATCTATTGTCTTGATAAACACATCTGTTCATAGTCATATATCTTTAGTTACTTGCTCCATCATACATAGACTACATCTTTGCATGATATTTGAATTTCATAACTTGTTAAGATGGCAATACACCGCTACACGAAGGAACTCCAGCTTCATTCTCGTATTCAATGTCTGCGTAACAGCCTTAATGAAATGATAAATTCATGTCAGCGGACTAAAAATTACAGCAATCCGTTAATTGCAAATCCACATTATTTTCATTTTTCCATCGCTTAAATACGAAATACATTTAATTTTCGTTAGCCCGTTGAGTACGATAAGTCTTTATTTAAAGAAAATCAACATTTTGTAGTTTGGGACTAATTGAAACAATGGTCCTAACAGCGGACAAAAATTGCCAACCTTCGGCTTTCACAAATGAGTCGATGCAAGCTTATCCGCTATGTTTGCATTTCGGCATGAATTTCATCAGAACGAACAGTTAGATAGGAATTTCTCTATGAAATATTCATTTATCCGCCAACTGCTTTTAAGCTCAAGATGGTGCTCCCGCACGACGCTGGTGCTAAAAATTGCAGTTTGAGACATGTAGGTTCTCACACTGAAGGCCATTGCATTTTCGCAAAAGAATCTTCAAATTCGAATATCGCAAATTCCTCGATTTTCGCGCTTATCCCATGCATGCGGTTCTTGATATCAGACAGAATTGAATACTGTAGCCTATATAACCTTACATAACCTAAGTGAGCATCTATTTACAACTTGTTTCATAAATGTTTTCAAAAAAGCCCATGAATATTTAATTTAAATATTTAGAGAAAGGGCCAAAATGTTGTCATTAGTTTACTATTTCCCCGATATATTTCGCTGGCCAAAATTATTTGAACTTTGAAAAATTGAACCTTCCTTTTCTACATCCGTGATCATGCTGTCCGTTGGCCAGCGAAATATATCGGGAAAATAATAAACTAATGACAACATTTTGGCCCTTTCTCTAAATATTTAAATGTTTCATAAATGTTCTTGACAATTCACATATCAATTACATAATGCGAAATTTGTACAAGTTCTGCAAATAATGTCATATAGCAGGGTTGCGGAAGCGGTCGCATTTCCATCGCTTCCGACTGGAGCATTACATCCAAGCTCCTGTCACTATCATATTGGGCCTCTATAATAATAATCTCTTTATTGATTCACTTTTGGAAATTCGGTGAATGATTCAAATACACGAGGACAATATGTGATAAAGGTTACATAAGCAATGGTTACTGAAGAAGACAGCATAAGAAAGACATAAAAACATAAAACGAGACATAAAATATAAACTATTTACAATATTTCACAAAAGAATTTCCAAAGCGAGCAGTTTTGGAAATCGGAGCATAAAATATGTATGTATGCCGGTAGCTTCTCAAATTTGATAATTGAGGTTAGTTTAGAATACCTGCGGTAATAAATATCTGCCTTCTCCTATTCAGCAGCATAGTCTGCTGTGTTATTTTTTCAGCTGTCTATTCATACAAATTGCAAAATCAATTATAGAAGCAAAACATGGAACCTTACTTTTTTTGTTGCTTATTAATGTTATTACCGTAGCTTATAATGTGCTCCTTTTCACCTGTCTTATTGTCTACTCATTAAAACTATCAAATCAATTATATGATTAAAAATTCGGACTTTTATTTTTTGTTATTGTTGCATATTAATCTTATATGCGTATTATGTGTTCCTTTTTCAGTTGTCTACTCATATAAGTTGTAAAATCAATTATAGAAACAAAACATCACACCATATTTTACGATAGGTCTGCACTCTACAAGTATGTAAACACACAACAACTGTACAATACAACACATTGCGATCTATTTTTCAGTTGCTGAACTGAACTTTCAATACAGTAAGAACTCGGAAGCGGAAGCGCTAGTTTTCAGTGCTCCCGCTTCCGCAACAGTGTTATATAGTGTTATAGCACGCTGCTTACTAGTACACTATTATACATGCAGGACACCTATGCATCAGTCTATTCGTTCGTAGATGATTTAAGTCCAAAAATTGTTCTATGAAAGATTCATAAATTAATCAATTCTTTTCTTAGTACATGTATGAAAAATAAGAGTGTTTCAAGGAAAATATATTCAGCGGATAGGTAGGCTACTGCATGGTCTTAACCAGTCTGAATTGCAGAAGGTCATGGATGCGCTCGTACATAGTTTCAGAGATGTCAAGATATTATTCATTTTGCAAAATGATCGCCACTGGCAATATATTTTTGAATATTTCGTTTTGTGCGATATTATACTTCCCTATTTCTTATATTTTCTTTATAAATGTTATGATGACAAAATTGACGTTGAAAAAGCAATACAGACCAAAATAAAATAGACTGAATACTTCTGTTCAAATGACGGCTATATAACTTTGATCTGAAGTTTATAAAGGCCAAATAGGCAATATGAAAGAAGTTGGAAAAAATTGCGTTTTCTCATTGAAATGGAAATTACGGATACATTAATCTGTGCTACATGCCAAAGGCGTGGGAAAACCGAAGTAGACCAAATATT
The DNA here is from genome assembly GCA_907163375.1 of Prostheceraeus crozeri. Taxonomy (NCBI): domain Eukaryota; kingdom Metazoa; phylum Platyhelminthes; order Polycladida; family Euryleptidae; genus Prostheceraeus; species Prostheceraeus crozeri. Next base: position 54,457 of record CAJQUW010012190.1, on the reverse strand, counting down.
TTCTTAACACAGTAAAAGTCGACTTTTTACTGGCTACCATGAACATTTCATTTATCCACCAAAAATTGTGTTGATACCAACTTTGGCGGATAAACGGAGGTTGACTGCACATGTACAATGTACATGCACAATTCTTTTTCTTATAGGCACTTTTTAGTTGTACTATCTTTACCATCCACATCTGGTGCAATCATCTTCAAATTACTTTTACTTTCATAATCATCACCTTCAAAAATACAATTTGTGCTTATTTAGCAAAGTAAGATCAGAAAACAATTTAACTAGGCCTGCTGATGATTCCAAATATTGGATGACATGCTAATTATTCAGATCTGTTCCTATTTTTTAACTGAGGATGTCACTCAATATGTAATTATTCTTTTCATAAACAACTCTTCTTAAACTCATGGTGATCTTTTTATTTCATGGTAAAACTTGACTGAATCATCTCACCAGGTATTCGAATTTGGCATCCAAGTATCTCTTCACTGTCATTCTTGTGTCCGGCATTATCTTATTGATAAATACGTAGAAATCGTTGACCAGCTGAAAGATAAAGTAAAACTTCATAGCTAGTGATTGCAAGTAAAATCCGTTAAATTTATGGTCAACTTACTGGTTTGATTTTTCGGAGCATGCAAAACGCATACCGTTCCATATGACGATGAGCTTCTCCGAAGTCTGTAAATACTATGCTAGCCTGGGCCTGTGGCTCATGAACCCCAATTTCAGCGAAGATATCACCAAAAGCTAAAATCAAAAACATGTCATTTCATATTACGTGTCATAGTATAGACCAGCGTCGTTTTAGTATTTCACCAACGCGTCAATAAGCAGCAATCAGACCATGTTTTAGGCTAAAATGTCTCATGACTTATAATTGTAACGCAAAATAATTGTTATTTACGCAACTGGTGCATGATAACGTTTTATATCATTCCACGAGTTAGATATCTCAAAAACCCGTAAGGGTGAGGCATGTCCTCCTAGATATATAACACCTGGACTGTCAGCCAAGCAAAATTCAAAATTTTTGCGTACATCTGAGTCCAACATTCATTATCAGCTATTTTGTTACAAAATCAGATGACAAAATGTGAGAGTGATAAAGTAAGTACTGCGCTCATAATTGCAACAGTGGACATAAATATCATGTAAAGAGCAAGGAGATTATGAAAGTGGTTTAAAAGGATTCTTCCAAAGGAAAACAACAAGGGGTTCCGACAAGAAAACAATAGCCAAGTGTCGACCATTGTGAACATTTCAATCAATGCTGAAATTCCATATAAATTGTGAAGGAATAAAGAAACATTAATAAAATGCTCAGATAATAATCTCTGATGAAATATGCATATTTTATGGAGATGGAAGAGGCATCAAATTAGCGGTTGTAATTTTCAAATAAGATATTGGCATTCTGAATTCGCAACTTTGTTGTACGTTTAATAGAGTAATAAGCTATTTCAAGGAATGCTTCTACCAATAGAAATTGACACTAATAAAACCTCTAGAATGGAAATTAAGCTTCATGCAATGCACAATAACGGCACATAAATCGCACGCATTTTCACTTAGATGCACCTGCCAACGGCTGTATCATTGGGTTAGAATCAGTCACATGAGTAAATCGAAGCTTTTAATTGGTGGTTCATGCCCCAACTTAGTTCCCCCGGATGTGCCGCGACCTTGAGTCAATTTCCATTCTAGTCAACTTCAGATAAACAATCTATTTCTATGCTTCTACCAGACATCAATGGTTTTGGTCACCTCTCGTAAAATGTTGAACTGCGGTACTCATTTAATTGAAGCCAATCAATATGTGACTGACACTTCTTGTCCAAAAATAACTCGTGCGAAACATTCTTTAGAGCATACTGATTATAATTCGGAGAACAGAAGAAAATAGCTAGCTGATTCTAGTTACAAAAGTGGCTGCTTCTTGGAGATGTAGCAAATGCCATACACTTTTTGATCTGAACTTATGATATTGACCTTCTCTCGATCCTGAATCCAACAGTACAGAGAACACGATATTTCATGCACAAGTGAATTAAAAGCCTTCCTTCTGTATTCCAGTAGTGCATTAGCGTGCTTATGTGACCAACAAAACTTCTTGCTAAATTCTCCTGCCTAAACACTGTGCAGAATTAATCGAACAATTGGCATGAGGTTTTACAAATGACATGTTGAATATACTGCAAAAGAGTTGAATACCAAGTTGAAAATACTGTGGTACAGAATTCATTGAGACAATTAAATTGCAAAGACGACGCTACTTCATGATGAAAAAGCTTTTATGAAATGATAAAGGCATTGCTGATTTGTCCAGTGCAGTGTGATCTCTAACATGATGAAAGCCTATATACGATACTGTACGGAAGTAGCAGAATTGTTACAGAAAGCGGGATTTAATAGCTTTGAAATGTTCTTCTCTTCTTTTGAAACTACTATTATTTGTTTATGGTGCGATAAGGATTTATAGACAATTCTATGTGACAGATTAATTGGCTTACATGCCATGCATACATGCACATGCAAAATCTCACGATTTCGAATGCTATGATGAAGCAATCTCATGCATGAGTTGCGCAGAGAATTTTATTAACTTACGTGCCATCATGATCTATGGTTTGTAGATCAGATTCTATCTAAAACATTGTATCAAGTTGTTGACACCTAATTACAGGATTTTCATGAAGAGAATTGCAAGTGAGATGCAGTGTTTCATGTGAAATAGCCTACTATTCCATGGATTAATATAGTGTGTCTATTTGTAGCAGTCATTGACAACTATTTTCCAATTTTTCAATATTAGAATGAGAATTAAAAATTGGTTCACAAAGTCATAATTGAAAGTGGTCGGTGTGCTGTTTGTAAGAACATCTGAAGAATTCACAGATAGAAAGTCTAATTATTGGATAATTTCTCCTTCAAGCTGCTAAGAAACCTGGCGCTTTTCTGGAATAAACACATTGAAAGTTTCTTTACCGACAATCATTTCTCAAATAAATGAAATGTCGCTGGAACTTTTCAATTAATCATTGAATGACACATGTGATATTTTGGAAGCTGATATTCGAATGCATGTAGAGATTTTGAAAATTATTCAAATTTAGTGAACAGGGGAACCCTTTAAAGTAAAATGAATACTCTCAGATTTCTTGGCCTCTGATTTCAAGCTGGAGTTATGCATGTTCTGTAAATCGACATTACAAGTTGCATAAGAATCTAATTATACTATTGATAGATTATCGGAGCGATATTTCAAAATGATGAACGTACAGAACGTTCAAAAGGATTTCCTTCTTTGTCATCCTGTCGGCGAAGCATTTTGTAAATTCACTATTCCTTTTGAGTACATGGTCTTTGGACAAGGGCCAACAATCCAGATCAAGAATTGACCTGATAAATATAGATGCCAATCAAAAAACATGGAAGCCAGATCGCACAAGTTGCATTTTGCCCCAACTAAGTTCCCCCGGCGTGTGCCATAATTTTCATGCAATTTCCATTCTAGGACTTTCTATGGTATTGTTAATTTCTATGCATGATCAAGGACAGATTGTGATTGACATGTCTATGATTATCAAGAATTCTTGAATAGAAATTTAGCTTCATCAATAGTGAAATTATCTATTCACAGATCTCGTCTATACTATGCAGGACAAGAGCACACATAATTGGCACAGAGTGCCCTCCTTCCCGTGCATTTTAGTAAATATTATCTCCCGCGCGGGCAATAATCTGCTTGACAGGTCAAATAAAGCGATGGGATATCTACAATACATGCACAGAGACAAATAAACATTTTCAGTGGCCAAATAACTCAAGGCCCCATTACTGCAGCCGTATTTTGAATTTGAAGGTTAAGGGGGAAGAATACTCCAAGTTACATTAAACCTGAATCATAGGAAAATCCTCATGTCAAGAATTGCGAAGTCATTCAGAGAACACACGAGCTGCTAGGCGCTGATTATTCATTCCTCTGTGACGTCACACGGCCAAATAGCCAGCGTGCGTTTACCGAAAACGTTTGAAATCACGGGCTAGGAATAGGGATCTACTTACAGTGAAGCACTTACAGTTTCAGCTTCAGTGCGGTGTGTTGAACTGCGTTCGGATGCAGGAATTCGGTACTTATGGGTAATCTCTCCCGCATGGGTAATCTCTCACTATAATTCGTAGAAATGAACCCACCATCAGAAAACTTCGGATACACGTAGTTGAGGATATCTTCTACTCTAATCCAAAAATTGTGCAAATCGAGCGAGAGTACTTTTTGAACTATAGAGACGATAACTGGAAGTATGGACCCATGAATTTCAGAATTTTTCATTTTGAGCAAAAAATGAATAATTCTCCGTTACTACGCTTTAAGTATTGTAGGTCTTTCAAGTTGTATTGTACAAAAATGTTTATTTTTTTAATGTTGACAAGCCTGAATTCATCTGAAGACAGCTGACTATGATTATGACGCATCGAAGAAAAATCCTTGTCCATCAATTCAAAGTTCGATGCCCAATTCAAAGACTTCAAGTTTTTGTCAGATTTTTCTCTTCGCGGACAACCTGGCTTAACCAACAAATGAGAGGATTATTTCATGACAAGTAGAAATATTTGAAAGGTTAGGGATCGACCCAGGCTTTTGTGGTTTTCAAAGATCCCATAGAAAATAAATAACAGCCATTTCAACGACCCATCTGAACAACGTTTTCTCATGTTTAAAGCTCATTTTCACATTGAGCATCTCGGGTTATTCTCTATGCTTCTAACAGACGATTTTATTTCAATATATTATTTACTTGCACCCAATATTTTACTGTAGATTTTATGAACCAGGAAATGTACACTACCTCGACTTATCCGAGCCACGCCGTAAATATTCTTTAAATATTTCTTCAGTAATACTACCAATCCACCGTACATGGCACCGAGATCGTTGAATTCTTTCAAGCGTTTAACCATGCTATCTGAAACAAAAAAAATAGCACTAAACAAATTTCGCACAGTAGTAGGTAGTAATTGTATTAACTTTGAGAATATCCTTGAAGCATACTGTGGCGATCACCTTTAAACGCGGAAAGGTACATGGAAGCAAGGACCTGACACGGTAAAAATGCATTTGATTGCATGAAACGATTTATTGGATGAGGAATCTTGAACGCAATGTGCTTTTAAGTAATGAAAAAACAATACAAGTTCATAATCATATTCAATTTATAACGTTCGTTAGATTATCACTGTTTAGCCTGCACAGTATCAGCTTGGAGCCTCAGAAGAACTACAGCGGAAGGATCTGCGCATACCCTGTTTTTGCTTGCTCTTGTTCCACAGAGCCTTAGTTAGCCCACGTTTTGCCTTAGGGATTCATTACCCCACAAGAATATCAAACATCAATCTTTGTGAACGAACACTCTTGCCGCCTCTGAATAGAACTATACGAAAACGTCTACGCCTGATTCATGCGAAAGCAGTGTTAGTGCATCGAACTTCCGAACACCTTCGACATGGACACGGAAGAACGATGACTCTGCTGAAAGACATCGATGATGATATCAGTGAGCTTGGCTTGAGAATTGCTGATATCTCTTCCATTCCTACACGTGACTTTAACGAATTACTGAAAATATTCTGATTTGTATCCTCACATTTTATGCTGATAGAATGTTAAAATATATTGCATGCATACCTCATTTTGTTGCGAAGCACGTGCAAACAGTAGATATTTCAATGTTGTCTGAAATACTTTTCCTATTCTCCTATACAATATCTAGCGTAGTCTGTCTGTAGTTGTCCACAGATCAATGAAAACTTAATTCATAGCACGGTGATGATTCATGGAAATATATTCAGGTTGCAAATCAAATCGAGTTCTTTCTATTAGAGTCGGTCACACGAGTGTCATAATGAAATGAAGACTTCATTTGTTTCCTGAAGATTAAATACCTGAAGATTGTTAACGGATGTTAACTGAAATTACGTAATTGTAAGAAATAACAAAAAAACCCCATCATCTTTCAATATTCGCTCTTTCCAACTACATTCATATCTTTTTCAATTGCATACGCAATTCAAACGAATGGTAATGGCTAGTTCAGAGGAAAAGCCGCAGAATTAGATTCATCTGCGCGTGTCTTCGGCTTCCTAGAAGGGAATCACATCTAACTGTAATATCGAAATGGCACATCACAGAATTAGACAACTTGCTCCTTCTCGAATGGATCATTCGTGTATCGCTTGCAATTGGAAATGACAAACAATAAGCTGTCATCAAAGGACACCAGAGCCAGTGAGAGATGCGTGCGTGCTGTGATATCACTTCGCACACACCAAAACACACATCGTCTAGTTAACATTCGATTCAGTGTAAGCACTATCCAGATGGTGAGAAGACGATGGTGAAATCATCAAGTGAACTAATTTTCGTACGCCTGCTACTTTCTTTAATAATTATCGGAAGGGCCAGAAAACCTGTGCGCAATGATCTGAATTCTTCGAATCTGAAGGAATTGTGGCAATCGAAGCACTTTGCTGGAACTCACAGTAATCCGCAAGGGACGCACTTTTTTCCTATCTCTGTAAGGTATTAGGAATTTCTTTTTTGCCCACTTAATACAGGCCTGTGATTAGCCTATGAAAAAAAATTGAGGATTTTTTGTGAAAAATTTGAGGAATGGAAACGGAGCCTAATATGATAATTGCAAGAAAAACTACAAATTTTAGCACGGATTTTGAGCCAAACTTCAAATCATGAAAGTCACAACGAAGAAGGTAACCCAAGGGTTGACCACACCCCACTTTTTGAAGTTGTGTATATTGCAAAGGAATGCTGACTTGGTCATAATCACTTCCCGCGTTGTTACGAAATTAATTTGTTGCCTCAAGTATTATCTGCTTAGAATGTGTCGAACAGAGGATGTCAGATCAAGCTGCTGATATCGCTCTGCTTCACGCTATCGTCTAGAATTCAATGAAGCTTGTAACATTTGTATACTGTAATTTTTTTGAATGTAGGATATATCCTCAACCACATGCATCTGGGGCTTTGCAACGATTAATTTTTACGGACTTTAGACAAATTTGGGAGGAGAGTAACCCATAAGTATAGAAAACTTAAAATCGTTGACGGAATGCTTGTTTGTGACTTAAAAAAAGTGAGTAATTTATCATGAAGGATACGCCATATTACACATTAATTTATTAATTTTACTTTATGCTACATAAGTTTTGGTGGGTTTTGTTTACTTGTTAGCGTTTGATCATATCGTTCCGATCTACATTCAAATGAACATGAATTCTCTCATACAACACAAAACAAGTGTCGGGAACAGGGTTGCCAGTTGAGTTGTTGGTCTCATACAGGCAAAGAGTGAAAGATTATCACCTCTATTCGCATGAAGTTGCGCCGTGATATTGACATCCACATCTTGCAGTAGACCCAGGTTGAAAATCTACCAACCCCGTAATACGTGGTTTGAATGTCTTAATTAGTCTAAGTTCACATACAACGATAAGCAATGTGTGCACTAATTTCACACCAACCTGTGTTCAGCAAATTATGAAAACTATCTATAAGTGAATAATTCATCCAGGAAAAATGTCGGTCGGCAGACCCTGGAAAATGCAGCTGCAAAAAGACTCATGAGATAGCAGAGCTTCATACGCTTCCAACCCCCCCCCACGCTAGTGACCAGGAGGCATGTAGACACTAAATTTAGGGACCATCCGCTTTACCCCGTTGGATGTGTTCATGTTCAGCGGAAATAAAATGGAAGAGAGTGAGTGAAACAAACGCTTCAGTTGATAAGAGCACTGAAATCCAAGTGGGCTAGGCTATCTATATGTCATCATATAATGGATATAGAAGATCGATATCCTTAAGTTCTTTAAGAAGTACAGGCATGCATTTAGCAGCCAAATAGTCGCAGAAACATATAAAGAAGGTTGTGAAAAAGGTCAAGATAATTAATGAAAATAAATGAATATGCATTTTATTGTTGGAATTCTAAGCAATATTGTGAAGTTAGAAGTAAAAATTGCGGTGTTCAAATACACAATTTCTGTAGGTTGATCGCAGTGTTTCACTCATTAAATACGCGAAAGCATTTAATGAGTGAGTTCGACAGACAATAACTTCGGACAACTCTGCTTCGCAAAATAAGTCCAGACGAACCGGAACATCTGCAGCCTTGTAGCTTGCAGAAATGAAAACGACATTCAACGTAACAAAGTGCGTCAAGTTAACAAAATTAAAAAACAAGCTAACGACTGGTTAATTTTTGATGTGCTAAATATGACATGACTAAAAGAAAATCATTATATCCTAAAATGTCTAGAAATTTAAAAATACTTACTAGAAGGACAAGCAACGGTTCTCGTCTCATGTGGAATGAATTGGTGAGTAAGTCGCTCTTTTCAAAATTATGTTTATCACTTATATATTGAAAAGATTCTATTTAACAGTCTGCCCATTCAGATGATAAAAGGACAGGTCTGTTTCCAATCAAAATATCAGATCTAGCTAGCACAGCGGGATTGCGATATCTAAAATCTACCAGGTGTGTAAGAGAAAAATTATTAAGTTATAAATCATGAGAGAAGAAAAAGAAAAGAAATAAATCATGAGTGATTCATGATTAGCAGCATGGATGTAGGGTACATGTTGCAAGATTCTATCTTAGCTTCTTGTTTGGAAGTTTACATATCATCGCCATTCGCCAAAAAACAATACATTATCCGGCATTTAGTCTGTAGTGTGTCGTATTTGAGGAATTTCTCATAGTTTAGCTATATTTGAGGAATTTTTGAGGAATTTGAGGAGTAATAAACAAATTTGAGGAATTTGAGGGGTAATCACAGGCCTGCTTAATAGGTTCCTCGATGTGCCGTCAATTTTGAATTGATCACACTTCTAGCAAACCGAAGCAGATAAACAAAATATTTATTTCTGTAGGAATAGTATTTCCTCGGAGAGTAATGCTGTCCTCAAGTCGATTTAGTTGTGATATCTCCCATTGTTAGGCTACCATGGACTGGTGCAGTTACTTATTATTTTAAGCAAATTGTGGACGCTTAAAATGTTACGCGATTATGTTAAGCACTTGGTGGATGCAATTCCAGTCATTCACTGAGAGTTTTTTGACGAACGCGTGTTGTTTTTCGAGGAAACTTCTGTCCACTTAAGTCCAAAACAAAAGCGAAGCGTCTTAGGGTTTCTTTAATTAATTACAGCAAATAGCTCCATTGCAACATTTCCTTTTTCTGTTACACGCTTTCAATGATCCATTGCTTTACACTTTCTGATTTGTTTCTCATTTCTCACCGTTTTCATGTGAAGCAAAATAAAGAAATTCATTCAAATCGAATCAAGTTCGTCACAGTTTCGAGTAACGTTGAGTATCTATTATCGATTAGCTTACCATTTACAAGAATAGCCCTGCTAAGCCCTAGAGCGTCTGCGGCACCGCTACTAAGCTGCTCCACCATACGATGCTTCAGTTTCTTGATACCTGCGATGGAATTGGCACAATCGGAAATTATGGAATGCATCATCAACGTAGCATACTCACAAATATCAACTGAATTTCCGATCGTTTCATATAGGTTGAGCTTGATGAACGAAATGGTAACTTCTCGCTACAAAAATGATTGCATGAGGAAAGTATAAGCGAAACTTACTTACTTATCTGTTGAAGTAAGTCATTGTGACATTCGTCTACGTTACAAGACAATTAAAAAAATGCTTGATTATTATGATTGTCCGCATTAATGTATATACTACATGCGCATTATCATGAAGAGTCGTATTAATTAATGATCGCTCAGAAGCGGCATGCAGCTGCATGCATAATATATTACAGGAATTAAATTATTATATCACTGAGATCAGCTCTGCCTTATTGGCGTTTTGAAGAACATACTCATTTAAGCTTTTACCTTGATAAGTCATGTTGTAAGAACAATTCCCCTCCAATCTGCTGACCACTTTAAAAATGTTCCACCCTGTTTAGGCCCTGCTTCAACTCTGGCTTAAGCTAAAGCGCTCTATGCTATTCGGTAAACCGCTCAAATATTTATGTGATTCTTTGAAGAACTTCATTTGAGCATTAAATTGTTCATTGATTGACCACCCAGCTGATTCGAATTTAAAAAAGCGAAACCATAATTTTTACATCAAGCAATGTGCAATAGCGTTATAACGACATAATATGCCATCAAGCCATACGCTACCACGAATACTACGAACGTGTGTATAATGCAAATATTACTTGCTGGTACAAAAATGATAAGTTGGCGGAGTATCTCCAGGAGGCATTTTCTTGCTTCTTGGTAAATGATTCGCAGATGCAACAGACCATATTTATACATAAACTACTCGTACTTTTTGAAATTCTATTAATGATCAGACATATAACCAACAATCGATTAAGATTGCTTCAATTTTAGACAAATAATGTAGATTCCATGATTGTTTCACAGGATAGTAGAATTCAGCAGAATGAAGATGATTTTGCAATTTCTAATGTGGCTAAGGAAATTTCTCTTACTGCCGCGTTTCCAACTACTAAATTAGCCTAAAACGTTGACCATCTCTTTTATCTGAATATTCCAAAGCATATCGACATTTTCAAGTATTTATTAAATAGAGGTCTGTCATGAGGTCTTATCATGAATAAAGGGTCCTTATTAAGGTTTTACATCAATATGGCAATTATTTCATAGTGATAGAATGTACACAAAAGGCTTCATCTGATAATCACTATAGTTTCTTCACTACTCGCATACCTATTAAATAATATTGCTTACTAGGAATCATTTCTGTAAACAAAGATAATGCCTCCAATTAAGCTTGAAGCAAAATTGATCTTTTATTAAATGGGCAATGTTGCAAACGTTAAATTAGATGTGAATGTGCCAACTTGTATATTTAATATCAATGAAATTGTTATTGCTCAATTGTGTAGCCCTATAGTGATTAGATGATGAATATTTCTAAAATGGAATTTTTCCGACAATAGACGGCTTCCAAAGAGAAAAAATGATGTAGTCAATGATTTACATCCGAGTGAGTTTCATAGTGAATCTCACTTCCGGGTGTCGTCTCCCCAAGAAAAGATTAGCTGCTAAAAATATGTACAGTCTCAATTTTTCAGAAAACACAACTGTGTATAGTCTCTCCCCAAGCTTTATTGCCGATAAAAGTAATTTTTTAAAAGAAAAAAAAGAACACCGGACCAACGTTTCGCTCACCGTCCGAGCTTGCTCACGGTCACGCGCATAAATGGCGGGCAAGAAGTACAAATTACTTTAAATAGCAAGCACCTCAAACATAGTTCTTAATAAGTTAACTCGTGTTTTCTATTGATTTCAGGTTCCAACATTCTAATATAACGACTTTCAGCAGTTCTAGCAAGTACAGGCGTACTGACTTGGCAAAGAATATCTAAATGAAAGTCACTGATGGTCATAGAGATATTGCGATGTTCGGCGATTATGTGTTCGGACAGAGCACTATGGCGGTCTTTATTGTCTATACTCCTTTTGTTGGAAAATTCGTCTGACTAATAACGGCTTTAGAACTAATCATTCTAATGTTGTAGAAAATAATAAAAATAAAAACAGTACTAATGAATACATCAAAGAAATAAACAAAGCTACTTTAGACATTGATTTCATCAGTGATAGTTGCAACCGCAAAATAAAAAGTCTAATAAAGAAGTACAATTTACCTGTAAGTGTAATTAATAAGCCTGGCAAGAGCATTAGCAACAAATTAAGATATAATGCTAATCTAAATAATTGTACGTGCGACATTTGTGAAAATAACTCCCCCCACACTTGTTTGAGCAGACATGTCGTGTATAGGTTCATGTGTAGTATTTGCAACAAAGCGTATATCGGACAGACCAGTCGTCCTATTAAATCTCGTTTTCATGAACACAAAAGGAGTATAGACAATAAAGACCGCCATAGTGCTTTGTCCGAACACATAATCGCCGAACATCGCAATATCTCTATGACCATCAGTGACTTTCATTTAGATATTCTTTGCCAAGTCAGTACGCCTGTACTTGCTAGAACTGCTGAAAGTCGTTATATTAGAATGTTGGAACCTGAAATCAATAGAAAACACGAGTTAACTTATTAAGAACTATGTTTGAGGTGCTTGCTATTTAAAGTAATTTGTACTTCTTGCCCGCCATTTATGCGCGTGACCGTGAGCAAGCTCGGACGGTGAGCGAAACGTTGGTCCGGTGTTCTTTTTTTTCTTTTATAAAATTACTTTTATCGGCAATAAAGCTTGGGGAGAGACTATACACAGTTGTGTTTTATGAAAAATTATGGCATACCTCCCGTCAATAGTCATCCGAGTATGTACAGTCTATTTGCTAAAATACATATTTACAATTTATTATTAGCATGTGTGCATTATGTGCACCATCAATGCTTTATAAATTGTTGAAAACATAATTCGAGTGAGTTCTTTACAGACCCTTTCCGTACAGCTTTTAACTACATATAAGTGGGCCTGTTCCATAGATCAAAACTGCCTCCTCATGAGACATATATCAGCACTTTTTCAATCAAAACTTCACAGTGTAAATATACATCAATATTCTAACTCTCATTTGATAAAAAGCGACGGTAAATGATAATATTGGATAAATCTATGAAAAGATTCCATAAAAAGTCACTATACAGCCTACTTCAAGGGCCAATTATCAAGATCATGCTCCATGAACGTTTGCTAAAATATGCAACCAAGTCAAAGCTTTGAATGGAATTGGAAATACATGTAGCTAATATTGAAAGATGCTGATTTTATTTGCGTTTTCGTTATGAGTGTTGCTATTCTTTCTTCTCTTCTTCATTGAGCTCAAAATCATTTTCCAAAAACTATATCTGATTGTGCATTGGGATGTGCAGCAATTGTATTACAATGCATTTCAGTATGAAGTGGATTTTTTACAACTTTTTCCATGTTTGCATCCAGATACTCACTACATCGTCATCAACAGGGCTTGTAGTTCATCTAGGTCAGGGGTGACCAATCGGCGTTAGATGCCTTCTCAGGCGGTATTGGAGTAAATATTATCTCCCGCGTGGGCAATAATCTGCTTTACAGGTCAAATAAAGCGATGGGATATCTGCAATACATGCAAGGAGAGAAATAAACAGCTTTTCATTACATCGGTCACAGCAGTACCTCTTTAAAGAATTTCCAGTGGGAGTGGGGTCCAAAGAATGGTCCGTCTTGAGGTGTGCATTGATGAGGCTTCAGCTGATTATTCACTTTCATTCACAGATGCTGGATTCCTCATTTAAGAAAACGCATTTAATGCGCCACTCACAGGAGAAATTAGAGATGCACGCCAAAGAAAACTCCGATGCATTTTGGAATAATTCGCCAAATTTTCGGGTTGGGGCTCCCCTTTCCAGGGCACACAGGAAATTAAAGGGACCCAAAATGCAAAGCTGTTTGGTTTTCCTGCTGACGAACATGAAATGTGACTCACTGATGTCGAGATTTGTGTTAATGTCATTTTCGTTCGCCCATTGTTTGATGATAGCTGTCAATCTGTGTTTTGATAGAAAAAATGTTGTCTTTGCCTGTGGGAATGTTCGTCCGTCCTCTTAGGGACAACCTAAAATTCTATGATTATCTAATATCATACCTGTGTACCTCAAAATTTCATAAATCGTACAATCCATCCGAGAAAATCGTACAAAAAAGCTGCTAAAAATCGTACAAAAAACGTACGATTCAAAATTGTCTATAATTTCAATAAAGTTGTATATTCCCTACTCCCTATGCATTCTTGTACTAAACACAAACATAAGAATCTAAAAAGTGTATAATGTAATCAAAACAAAACGTAACAATAGAAAAATAAAACAAGAAACGGATTGCTTGTGTGTCTGATAAGAGATACCACCAATATTCCGGCAGACGACTCTGTAAGAATTGATGGCAGTCCTAGCATGCAAGAGGTTAGCCACTTTTGCTATCTCGGAGATATGCTGGACAGCCAGGATGGAGTGGAAAGGGCAATGAGAGCTCGGGTGGCTGATGCTTGGTCCAAATGGAGAGAGCCAGCCTACTGAACAACAAGAGTATCCCCTTAAGATCCAGAGCTCATGTGTACGAGTCTTGTACACAATCTGCTTGAGTGTATGACTCAGAAACATGGTCCCTGTCACAGAGGATGTTTGAAGTGTTGAGAGCATGTGATCGGAGAATGCTGAGATAAATGGCAGGAGTAAAATGGAGCGACGGAAGATCAAGTGCGGAAGTGGCAAGAATGTGTGGTCTGAGGGAGCTGGAAGATCGGGTTAGAAGAGGGCGTCTGAGATGGTTCGGTCATGTAAAGAGAGCTGAGGGAAACTGCTTGTGCAAAGTGGAAAGCATGGAAGTCCCAGGGCGTCGAGCCGTCGGAAGACCAAGAAGAACATGCGTCAATGTGTCTCAGAAGATCTGAAGAAAATAGGAATCTCCAAAGAACTTGCTGCCGATCGATAAGAATGGAGGAGAGCCATCAACCATCCAGCTTCAGGAAATGGGATTCAACGGACGTTAAACGTGGAGTAAGAGTAAGTCTGATAAGAGATATGATTTTGTAAAACCAAATAGGTGATAAAATTGCACAATACGAGATGCATGTAGGCCTACATCAAAGGCAAAAATGGTCAAATTGCAATGCCACTGCGTTCCTGCACTTCCTTCCTATAACATGATTTCAGGCATTTAATTCCTTTATAACAGCATTTGATTTCTTTATTTAGTCGTTTATAACAGCAATAGCCTATGCAGCAATGAGACAGAAAACGGATAATTAATAATTAATACTAATTACTTAATAACGGATGACACCTACGTTTACAAGGCCTATTACACCTTATAGACCTGTTCCACATGGGAACTTGCCCATGTACGAGTATGTTCATGCATTTCTCGCCACAAATTTACGTCGAGGTGTAGATAACGACTAAACAGATGCGAATTTAAAGGCAGCGGGTGAATTGGGATGGGGACCGGTCGCAAGCCTTAATAAGATGAGATTTATATCAGGAGTGGGATCAGAGCTTAGTCGGGGCACATACGAGCCAAGCTGCATCATTGAAAACGATCATAGTCAGCAACAAATACTTTCATTCCTAACAAATACGAGTTCAGTTAGGATCAGTATCAGACCTTTGTATGACCTGGCTTTCTGGATTTTGATGTGGATAGGCCTATTTTCACGCCTTGGACGGCCACAACTTATGATTTCTGAGAAGCAATTACTTTGTTAAAATTCGCTTGACTCAAGTATGTAATAAGAAAGTGATTTATCCGATAGCAATAATTCCTAACCCCCTTCGAACACATTAATTTCGAAAAATTCTTACAATTATATAAAATCGATGAAAAACCGTACGATTGGCTGAAAAATCAAAAAAACATCGAAAAATCGTACAACTTCCGGGAAAATCGGAAGACTACACAGGTATGTAATATTCTGACATAATAATATGTTCTAAACTATTTGCATATATTTTGGAATGTTGCACATCATTTGAACTTGCCTGTAACACTGGATCGCATCGTCTTGTCGACTTGTTTAACGAATTGTCATATGTGTTGCGCTAAATTCGCACGAGATAGCTGTCTGCATTGAAATGCGGACTGTGCATTTAAAATACGGGTTGTTGGGAATTCAACATTCACTACCTGAGAGGGAAAAGGTTATGCGAGTATCTAGAGTAGGTACACCTGAATATTACTCACAATTACTCACCTTATAACTGTGAATCAGAGAGGCCAATTCAGTACGTGTCAGCCCACGTACAGTTTTATGATTGACAGCCACTATTTCATCCCCTGCTGCAATAGTTCCTTCACGAGCTACCGGAGAATTGTCGAAAACTTGGACAACATAGAGACATGAGCAGTAAGGTGATCCACCACCAATGCTGACACCGATTAGGTTCTGTTCATCCTTTGTCAATACAACAGTTTGAGTGGCTCTTGTTGAGGCATTGTTCGAATTTCCAATCCTTCTCTGATTCCACTTAGAAGAGCTTAACTGTTTCGCATTCCTATGGAGCATCGTTGAAATCTGAGATGGTCAATAACTGCAACGTACAATGAGACGAATTATAAATATTTTCGTGAAATTATTGTGTTTAAAAGCGAGTACAAAAATCTCAACATGATGAATTGAAATTGCTTTATAACGAATCTGTTGATAATGCGCTATCACACATCTTGTTTGCAAAAAATCAGCAACTGTCGTAGCTGAGTAGTTTTTTCGCAGAAAAAATAAGCTATTAATTAGCAGCTTGTGGCTAATAATGCATCTTGCTTGAACAAGATCTATTTCAAACATGTAACGTGCATTATAGTAGTCTCACTCACACATCCACAGTAGGGGAGGATGAGGTGATTTCCCACTTGTCGCATTTATCGTCCGACCTACGCTTTCTCTATTTCAAGTCTTAGCTTATTTCCGAAGTTTTCACAAGGATGATTGGATTTGGAATGTAAAACTTATGGTCTACTTTGAAAGACTTTTTTCGCAAAGGACTGATTTTTGCGACTTTTCCAACTTTTTGTAGGATTGTTTTCAATGACACGCATCGATTTTTAATGTGAATGCAGAACTGTAATAACTGTTATAATACTATAAAAAAGAAGGTCTCACACCTACAATGACAGATAAGTGGACATATAGAATACGGTGAAAGAGGTCAAATCACGCAAGAAATTCATCTGTGACTGTATAATAAAGAAAAATCACTAACTGATAAAATGAGTGAGTTTGTGATTCGAAGTTAAGGTAGTTACTTGCACGCGTTCTATGATTCATTGAATAGAAGAGCACATGAGTAGATAAAAGAATTCAGTTTCACAGCAGTTGTGATGTGAGGTAGTATAATTCGCTGACTTCAGTTGGACATTGGTGGTAAATACATGTACTTATTTAGACATTGACACGACATTGACGAAATAATCGTCATCCAAGCATCTTCATGCGTTCTGAAATGTCTAAAATGATGCATTTGTCACAAGTTCTAACATCAGGGCCATGGATGGTACGAAAGGCTCTTTTAAAAAAACACCAATTTCTTGTCCAAAGTTGCACCAGGTGGAACTAAAACAGTCGATGCATAATCAGTTACTCATCGAACAATGGAGTCATACACTAGTACAAGTTGGTCGTAAATAAGAAAACTTTTAAAATGCGAATTACAGACTATCGCTGAGAAACGTTTGCGACAATAGGATCAAAATGTCTGGACCATGTAAGCTTATCATTGGAAAAGAGGCCTAAGATTTTATAAGTCACATTCTGAATGTTAGAAATAGAACACAAAAGAGTTTCTTCGATTTATTATTCAATCGGATCTGATTGCTATCACTTAGGTCGTCAACAGAATAATGCACATGAATAATCAAAGTAATGGCGTATTTCGTTGTATCCTATACTATGTATTTCGATTAAATGGCTTGTAACTTGACAAATACGGAGAGAAAAGCCACGGTGCCAATTTTGATCCTTGCGGAACACCACTAGCAACATGAAGTAAACAACATTTGATCTGACTCAGTTAGGTTCGTTGTTGATGGTCAAGAAGATTCAGCCAATTGACAAATCGACTGCCGTCTTTGATCGATAATTTTGAAATGCGATGGTGGGGGAATACAATCCAACACACGTGACAAGTCAAAATTTAAAATCCTGACACTGATGACTTGTGTTTCTTACGACAGATTGCAAACAGTGTCGTGGATTACAATCAGTACGCACACCGTTGGAGAATTGGGTCTACAAGCAAACTGACATTCATCATAATTACTTATTAAATCATCATAAAAATGCTTTAAGACAACATGTTCACAAAGTTTGCTAACAATCGGTAAAAGTGATATCGACCTAATTCATCACGTCTCATCGCCAGTTTTTGCAGTTTTTGCAATTGGACATATATCCGCAATTTTCCAACAGTCAGGAGATATTCCTTCATTGTAAGATTGGTTGAAAAGATGACAAAGCAGTAAAGATAATGATTCTGCAGAGTTTTCAGAAGTATGGGAAGTATGCCATCACTAGGTGATTTGTTCGTCTTTAAGCTTACAAGTAGCTTGAAGACTTGACACTCCGTGCAGATAGGAATATTTGTGCAATTCTGAATCGGAAGAAATGGAAACTGAAGACTTGCATTAAAAAACAATCGGCAAATCTGTGATTAATTGTCTTCTTTTTTCCTCTGACATCGTTTAATTTATCGGCATAAATTTTGCAACAACTGAAAATCTATTTAAATTAGGGACATGCGAAGCTTCGAAATTCAATTCGCAAATCGGCTGCAGATTCGAGGTTCGATTCGATTTGAAATTGCAATTTGAGAAAAATTACTTCAATTGTTTTCTTTCGATTTGCAGCCACTTCTCAATGTCACGACTTTAACGTGGGGTAGTAATAAGCTTGTGATGTTGGATTCTCACTGAAAGTGGCTGAATTAAGATGTCGGGTGCACATGCTACACAGTGCGTGCTGTATGTTGTTCCGATGGCTTGTGGTTGCAACCACGGGCTATTGAAAACTTCTTAACTCAAGCAGTGAACATGAGCCCGAGCGTCCATGATTTTCAATTTCCTGGCCCAGGCTAGTTCAAGCTTATAATATATTTGTAGATCGTCTACATTGTAGGGCTCATAGACTTCTGTAATCTTTCATATTTGTACAGGCATGAATCTGAGTAGTGACGAACTTGGAAGTCGACATACTTCCTAGCCTACTACACTTTTGTGAATTCAGTCTGAATAAATTATTTAAGGATAGTAATTCCGGACAGTGAAAACATGGGTAGCAACAAGCATTATCGGAACGATAAGTTAACAAGATGATAATTTAAGGACTTGTTGCAAAAATTCTATTATTGTTTCCTGGAAATTAAGATAGAAATGATGGAATCTACTGATTTTCAGCTCATAAAATTGGTGCTCTTCCGGGCTTAGGATTTCGGTGTATAGGACCGATTCATGGAGCTTACATTTCCAGTCATAGATAAGATTCAAAGGCTTCTAAGTCACAAGTTTGACTACGCTTCGGACAAAAAGGCCAATGAATTGTCACAGTTCAAATCAACATCTAACTCATGCTCTAGCGTCAACATGACATTCGAAATAGATGAAGTCTTAAAGCGGATAGACTGCAATTATCTCAGAAAAATTTGACAGCATGTTTTATTGAGCAACATAGCAACATTGTATCTTGCTGTAACTATCCAAAAACGTTTTTGACATGGCTTTATACTTTCTCCGATATTTCGGTGCTCGGATAGCATTGATGGGTGATAGATTGCAATAGATATTTTCACTATTAATGAAGCTAAATTTCTATTCAAGAATTCTTGATAATCATAGACATATCACACAATCACAATCTGTCCTTGATCATGCATAGAAATTAACAATACCATAGAAAGTCCTAGAATGGAAATTGCATGAAAATTATGGCACACTCCGGGGGAACTTAGTTGGGGCAAAATGCAACTTGTGCGATCTGGTTTCCGTGTTTTTTGATTGGCATTTATATTTATCAGGCCAATTCTTGATCTGGATTGTTGCCCCTTGTCCAAAGACCATGTACTCAAAAGCAATAGTGAATTTACAAAATGCTTCGCCGACAGGATGACAAAGAAGGAAATCCTTTTAAACGTTCTGTGCGTTCATCATTTTGAAATATCGCTCCGATAATCTATCAATAGTATAATCAGACTCTTATACAACTTGTAATGTCCATTTACAGAACATACATAACTCCAGCTTGAAATCAGAGGCCAAGAAATCTGAGAGTATTCATTTTACTTTAAAGGGTTCCCCTGTTCTCTAAATTTGAATAATTTTCAAAATCTCTACATGCATTCGAATATCAGCTTCCAAATTATCACATGTGTCATTTAATGATTAATTGAAAGGTTCCAGCGACATTCCATTTATTTGAGAAATGATTGTCAGTGAAGAAAGTTTCAATATGTTTATTCAAGAAAAGCGCCAGGTTTCTTAGCCGCTTGAAGAAGAAATTATCCAATAATTAGACTTTCTATCGGTGAATTCTTCAAATGTTCTTACAAACAGCACACCGACCACTTTCAATTATGACTTTGTGAACCAATATTTAATTTACATTCCAATATTGAAAAATTGGAAAATAGTTGTCAGTGACTGCTACAAACAGACACAGTATATTAATCCATGGAATAGTAGGCTATTTCACATGATACAATACCACCATCTCACTTGCAATTCTCTTCATGAAAATCCTGTAATTAGGTGTCGACAACTTCCACAACCAACTTGGCAAATAGTTTCACTATGATACAATGTTTTAGATCGAATCTGATCTACAAACCATAGATGTTTGCATGTGCCATCATTGTACATAGGCAAGATATCAAACTTCCATTCTAGCGTACTATTATCCACTTCTATGGCAACAGGTAACATACGGGACAATTATAGGTTAATAAAGCAAAATGTGTTATCGGGATAGTTGCTGATTTAGAACACAAAATACCTACGGAATTGTATAATACGAGTATATAGGTGGCATGTACATTGTACATGTATAGTCCCTTCACTCAAATGAGAAAACTATTTTGACTTATGTAAATGTTAGTACATGTGAATGATTGTGTAAAAATATCTCAGTGGTTGCAGCTTTTTAATAAACTCTAACAAATTCTCAGATCATGACAACACGGTTTAGGATTAACAATTTTCATGAACAAAAAAATTGATAAAAAAGTTTTGATTAAATTCATAACAACTTTGATGGATAACAAAATACGGCTCGTGGATAATTACCAATCAGATGAAAGACAAGAAATCGTGAATCATACAGAATGAAGTTTATTGATTTCGATGTTGATTGAAGAGAGCTCTTCCTTTTTCTCGATTGCTCTTCGTCACATAGCATTTGATTTCGACACTAAGGTCAAATCGGCATTATTCTCAGATAGACATTCTCTTCAAAATTACGTGCTTACATGATATGTAGGCCTTTTCAATATTTTAACATGCAAAATATTTAGATTGTTCATAAAAAGTTTTAAAAATTGTTTTTAAAAAGTATCATATTCTTCATCAAAATTCAAGGGTTTTCAAGGGCGATTTCAAAATTCAGGAGTCATACAGTCATACTAGATAACGGCTAAATTATTGTTAGTATGAATGCCACAACTACCATGTATTGCCCTGGCACGAAAGATTTGGTATATATTTGGTACCTGGATGACAGATGGTAAAAAAACTAAAATTGATGTTTTCAGTAAATTGGGTCATATTCTTTTAGGACTTTACTTTTGAGGACTTTCTTTTTATCTTTTAGGACTAAGTTAGAAGATAAAAGATCCAAAAGTCGACAAAAGCTTTTTGGCATTAATTTTATACTTTCTCATTTTTTTCAAACTTAACCGTGGAAAAATTTGAATGAGAGCAAAATCTTTTCATGCAATTGTTTGAGATTTGCCTTTACTATCGATGTGAGTGAAGTTGGAATGGAGTTGTTACTTTATTGGTCGAGTCGTGATACATTTTTCGGTAAATTTTCTTCATGACCTTCTTTCTTGGCAAATTGGAGATATAAATATAAACTTTATAGATATTCAAGTACTAAATTGTAGTTGGTTCTTGAGAACAAAATCATTCCGAGCACCAACATGAAGAAGCCCATATTTTCACATGTTTGGAGACCATGTTAAGAAATCAAAATTGATGGGATCAAAAGGACACGTGATTTTAGTCAAATTTTAGTGACAAAGCAGAAGAAATTCTGCTGCCCATGGTAAAATATCGTTTCGACACCCTTGCTGCAACGACAGTTTTCCCGACAGACACTGTTCGTCACTTGAAATTGAACGAATGGTTAAGTGCAAAAATGATAAAAATTATCAAATTAAATTTGTAATTGGGCAATTTACCCAATCACTTAATTGATCGGAATGAATTTGAAAGCTTGATCCCTTACAAATTTCATGCATGAAGAGAAAGGCCACATTCGATTTTAGATTAAATTGGCACATGTTCCGGCCAGCTCTCATTCAGGTGCAACGCTGGCCTGGGATTACAATGATAGAATTTGACACAAGGGAATACAATGTGACGAATCGATCCATGCGACGTAACAGTGGAAACGCAGATGCAAGCAAGAATACAACCTGTCAAAGACCGATATCAAGACTAATACTTTTTGACATAAGACAATAGCGACTATTGAATCGGACGTTGAGAGAGAA
The DNA here is from genome assembly GCA_907163375.1 of Prostheceraeus crozeri. Taxonomy (NCBI): domain Eukaryota; kingdom Metazoa; phylum Platyhelminthes; order Polycladida; family Euryleptidae; genus Prostheceraeus; species Prostheceraeus crozeri. The sequence goes on along the minus strand of CAJQUW010012190.1, from coordinate 32,173 downwards.
AGTCATCAAACTGTATTACAAGAAAGCCAAAATAAATATTGTAAACATGAAAATTGAAGATGATGCCTGTAAAGCTAAAAAAGAAGTAACACAAAAAGTCATGATACTGTAGAAAACTGAATGATGCTAATACTAAAAATACGAGCAAATAAGTAAGAAGGAATAAATATAGCGAGAGATAATTGCCATGGTAGAATAAGATTCAGTACATGCTGTTTTTGTAAACACCGAAACATGTTCTGCCAATCAAATCTAAAATTAAATATGGTCCTTCTTCCTATTTACAAAACTAAATTTTAGCCAAATATTTCTTCCACTCCATGATCTTGTTTTAGAATGAAAGTGGTGCGGGATGGAAAATAATCACTGCAGGATTCTCTCAAAAGTCAAAATCTGATCTACACGCATTATTCACCTATTAATACGACTTAGAAATTAAGAACAACAAATTAATGGCATGTAAATTGCAGATTCACTGCAAAGACAGTGAGAAAATTTTATTGCATTTCTTTCTCAGGAAAAACTGGAATCCGGAGATTATCAACTTCAGGAGAAGAGATGGTCACCCGACACATGTCTTCATCCTTCACATCTTCGACAATCGACGTCGCCTTCATTGTGATTTCATTAGAATCTCTTTCGAAACACCGATTGTTAGTTTCAGTGAGGACTTGGTCCGCTGATGAATTAGAAGTGATGCCAATTGGAGAACACAAAGACATGAAAATCGCCAACTGCATTAACTGAAGGTAGTCGTCAGAATTATTTGCAGAACAAGTCATGGGATTTGAAGCTGTAATTTCAGCACGACGTCTCGGTGGATTAAGCTGTAAAGAGGGAATCGCATCTTTCTTCAATTTTCGTCGCAGTGGTTTCGTGGTCTTTTTCCTTGCTCTCGATTTGTTGCTATCTTTTCTCGCTACTTCAAAGTCACCATCACAGAAATGGAGAGAGCAAATGCGAGTTGAAAGGGTAGGCTTAAAGTTGATGCGAGACAATATCTTAGTCCATGTTTCCTTTAACAAAACGTCTTTTGGAAATCCATGCATAGAAACATTATCAGGAATGATATTGTTGTAACCACTTCGACATCCGACAACAACACACTTGTAAACCATGCCGTAGTAGAGCAGACGAATCAGTAATGCTGTGAACGAGATGTTTTATGCATTCAGATGAGTCGATCGATGCCGCAAAGGGAAACCTTTCACCACTTTATTGACACAACAGTCAGCCAACTGCAGTATTATCGATGCAGCAGGCGACCCTCATTGCGCCTCTTGTCTGTCGCGTCGACATACTTACTATTTATACTTACTTGCTTAAGTTAATGGCCAGTGTTACATCAATGCACTATCAGATTGTCACACCGATCAAACTAACTTATTAATACGGCAACCTAAAGTTGCAGTGCAACTTTCTGCAACTTTCATGCAGATATTGAGGTGAAGCAATTAACGCAAAAAGTGCATCATTGCTTCTTTATAGCATTCAACGAGTTAGATATGTTAAATTAATAGCACTTTAATTTAACGATTTGAAATGCTATGATAAAGCAATCTCATGCACGAGTTGCGTGGAGAATTATATTTGCCGACGTGCTATGATGATCACGGACAGATTATGATTGACATGTCTATGATTATCATGAGTATTTGAATAGAAATTTAGCTTCATCAATCGTGAAAATATCTATTCACAGATCCACACCTTTTTAAGTTTGCTTTCAGAAGTTTTAACCATGGATTTCTATATAGTATTGTATATCGTGATGAGATACTACCGATATCTACATACATTAGTAGTCCTGTTTTGAAGACAGTTAATTGCTAAGTATTACGATTATACTTTCTCAAAATCACTTTCAAATGTGTTGTCAATGGTTGTAACATGACTTGTAGAACCCAAATAGAACACAAGATCATACTATTTCATTTCATTATTTCCCAAAAGACACTGAAAGATTCAGGAAAATATTGGCTGCAAAATATTCGAGAATTTGACAAGGGAATTTGGAAACACGTAATATCAAGAGCATCTATTCGCACAACAACTTATTAAAATCCGGTCAATTTTTTATTCCCTTTGCTCCCAGTTTATTCAATTATAGCAACTCCATTCTGGGAAAGTTGTCTGATATAAAGGAACTCTACTATATCGAAAAGTCAAGACAGTTAAAAATGGCACATAATTATGCTGAACAACAAAGCTTTGGCTTCAAATGGAATGTAGAAAATTTCAGCTCTTTTATCTCATTCTTTATTACACGAATTGGCTATTCAAGCACTGGAGCAATACAACTTCATTGACATTTTGGTAGCGCTCCAAATTTTCCGTTGTTTTATTGTCGTGGGTAATATAAAGACTCCAACAATAGGACTTCATAAACGAAGTGAGCATTCCGATCCTATAAAATTAATTCAGAAATGTAGACTTGATTATCTAGATCGTTTCCTTGTTGTCATGCTAGAAGCTTGGGTGGTCTCAAAATCTCTTAGCCTGAGCAGAGTCATTTTACGACATGCTCCAGTCCACTAAAACCCTTTCAGTGTAATTAGTGTTTCATATCTTTTTGTGGTTTCAAGTATGTCCTCTTCGAACAAAATTCATTTGAGTGCCGTTTCAGTTGGTATCTGTAAAGGATGTAACTGATGCAGAAAGAACAAAGTGATCCCTTTCTAAGCATTCTGAAGTGTCCCAAAGCTTTGAACGCTGCTGCTGATCGCTCAGAATCAATAAATTTGGACTTCTCGAGATTTTTTCAATGATGCCTGAACCCACAAACTCGGACTTGAGAAGAAAGGCATTATATGCAAAGTCTAGATGGATTTATAGTCAGAAAAGTCATACTTAAAAACAGCAGTCCTCCATGTTATTTGATTCAAATCAATCGAGAACAGATGTCGCCTGACAGTGCTTCAACTTACTCAGATGAACAGGATTATTTGCTGTTTTTTCTCGCGGTGGCTTGATTGTACCAACAAATTGTCTGATGGACATGACCATAAAAGCATGGAATTTATTGAAAATCCGTGTAAAGAAAGCCAGAAAAAATCCTATCCATAAGAACTAATGCAATGTTTTCGAAAAACTTCTTTGCATTTGTTGGCAAGAAATTTTATCGCGATGATGCGAAATTGGACATCCATTTCAATTTTCTGTATTGAAATGATTCTTCAATTGTTGTATGAAAAATTACATATCAGAATGGAAATCTGGGTGTATAGGCTATCCGTCCAAGTCTATATTCAAAAGGTGCAGAAGTCGTCAAGCAAATTCTCATGTATTTTTCTTGAAATAAATAACAAGTGACTATTATATCCTCAATTAAGCTTTTGCATAAATTCAAAAATCGTACTACTTATGTATGTAGATATCGGTAGTGTCTCATCCCGATATACAATACTATATAGGAATCTATGTTTTATCTTTGCCTTCAGCAGTTTTAATTTTGATCTCAGAACTTTTAACTTTGATTTAAGAACTTTTAGCTCTACTTATACCTAGTCTACAGTAGGCGCCACATTACTTGGGACACCTGAATTTTTGCAAAAATTGTCATATGATATACTCGGACACCAATCGATTACAAAGAGGCTATTTCTACTTTATTGATGTGGACATTAGCTAGATTTATGCTTAGTCCAATGAGCGCTTTCAAAGGTCATGTTCATCAATTCAACATAACATTGTATTTCCTAAACGACAAATTACTTGGGACAATATGAGAACTATTTGATTTTCCAATGTACACCCGTATTTAATGCTGAAATCTAACATTAATGGTTTCAAAATGCACAGAAAACAAATCAGGCTCACTGTTCAGACATTTAGCCAAATCAAAACTTCGTATGTCTACCCTTAGCGTCGATCACTGCTTGCATTCTCTTGGGCATGCTGTCGATGAGTTTTGAAAGAGTATTAGGCAGTGTTGCATCGCGGTGCCAATGTTGTATGATAGAGGAGATTAATTCTTGCTTCGTGGTTGTTGTTTTTGATGAAATCCGCCGCTTGATGATACCCCAGACATTCTCTATAGGGTTCAAATCCGGTGAGTTCCCAGGCCAATCCAATGTCACAATGTTGTTGCTTCGAAGAAACTCAGTTATTATCTTTGCTTTGTGGCATGGTGCCCCATCATGCATAATCTGTTTCTTAGTTGTCGATGATTTGCGTCCGCATTTGCCATGTCGTCGAGATTTAATTGTCGAATACGTTTTCAACCGTGCCACAGATGATTTGCTCACTCGTTCTTCTCGCTATTTCTTGAATAGACATTGTTTTCAGGTTCAGCAACGTTATAACTTCGGTTCTCTTTTCTGTTGAGAGGTCTTGACCTGGCATTGTGCTTCACAGTGCACTGAACGATGAAATGTGGTTTGAACAAGCCTAGATGTGAAAATATATGAATTAAAATTGATATTCAAACTCAAATTTGATAAATTTCTATGACCGTATCTTTTTACAACTTTCAACAATCAGATATGATGTCTGACGCCCCAGAAGGAACGCAATAGATATCTGTACCAAGTAATTTGTCGCGTGCTCCTTTCACACTTTGCTTCGTCGAAAAGTTGTGAAACATAATATCTATGCGCCCATGTGCTGGTAATACATTTAACACTCATGAGAACAAACGTGCCTGAAATTGCTTCCAATGCATGTTCATCCAAGGAATTATGACCGAAATACTTAAAAAGTTAAGGTGTCCCAAGTAATATGGCGCCTACTGTACTGTCTATATCATTCAATGTCTATGGCAGTGCACGTGAATTGTAAAACATGTGTATGATGTACTCACACATCGCATAAGTAGATCCATGATTGATATCTTTGGTATTATGGAACGGTGTTTAATTCATTTGCAGGTGTGATGTTCAAATTTTTGAAATGTATCATACAATACAATGATATTCTTGATTGTCCATTTATTGTATGCGCAAATATCTATGTTTCTAATTTGATCATCCAATGTATTTTCAATTCTAATTTCATTTCTCACTTCTACTGAAAATGCCAACATCACCGTTAGATCGCCAAGGAGTACTAAATTGTGCCGAAGAGGGAGGCGATTGGAAATTATTGAGTAGACAGTTGGGAATCAACTATAAAGCAGCTTATACATGGGTGCGCAGTGGAAAAACAAGTTGGGCACCCCATGGAGGAGGAAGAGTGAGAATGATAAGTGACCCAATCGTGGAGTAAATTTTGATTCGGATTGAAGAAGATTCCCAGCTCACGCTGAAACAGATGGCTGAAAAGTCTATGAAAGATACAATATAGCTGTTTCACATGTCACAATACACAATTACCTTAAATCAAGATGTGTCACATTGAAGAAAACTCATGCAGAAATTTCAACGATAAATTCCGATAGAAATATGCACCTTCATCGTGAATACGTTCAAAAAGTGTCACAGTTCATGCAACAGCAAAAGACTGTAATCTGGATGGATGAAACAAACTACTATCTGTTTTGTCGATGCAGGCAAGGTTGTTCTCGCGAAGGCGAGAGAGTATTAGTGATTTTGATTGGCTCAAAAGGACCCAACGTCCATGTCATTCTTGGCATGTCATCTTTTCGCGTCATTCACGCAACTCGACGTAGGGGAGCCTTCCGTTCTGATGCCGCCAAGCAGTGGGTACTAAGCCTGCTTTCAGAACTTCCTGATGGAGATGCTGCTCGCACGGTACTTGTTTGCGACAATGCTCCGTGCCACAGCAAGCTTGAGAATTGAGAAATTAAGCAACCTGGATTCAGAGTTCTAAGACTCGGACTATATTCTCCTCAACTCAATCCAGTTGAAACTCTATGGTCCAAGATGAAAAACATTGTTAAACGCAATCTCCGCATCCATGAGGTTGTCGAACCTAGAGTTGGCGAACAAAGATTGATCTATCAAAGATTAATGAAGGTCTTAGTCAACTGATATCGCAAGACTGTGTCAATGCGTACCAGCATGCTTCCCCATTCTTCTCCGCCATCTTGAACGGGCAAAACCTATATCCTGGAACTTGACTTGCTCGTGACTTTTTGCTTGTGTTTTCTGTTTAACACATGTTTGAATTCGGTAGAATATGATAATATAAAAGTTTGTTCTGCATTTCATAACACCTTATTAAACGAGTAAAATTAACGAAATTAGATGTGGATGATCAAAATTTAAGAAAGACATTTATCTTTTATACAGCGTGTTAAAGATGAAAGTAGCAACAAATTGACAATTTCTGAAATCAAAATTAAAAGTTCTGAGATCAAAATAAAAACATCTGAAGAAATAAATAGAAAAAAATTTGAAAGCAAACTAAAAAAGGTGTAGTGCAATATACTAAAGCAGGACAAGAGCACTAATAATTGAAATAGATTAATATGCCCCTTCCACTGCATTGGAGTAAATGTCATCTCCCGCGCGGGCAATAATCTGCTTTAGAGGTCGAACAAAGCGATATGATGATTACATGCACGGAGACAAATAAAATAAGTTTTTTACTTTCCTCACATTGCAATCTCGAGGCCATTTCTTCAATCTCGAGTCGAGATTTCTTTTTTTGTTGCGGTACAGGCATTTAACGACCATAGAGTCGAAGTATCATTGCAATTTCAGATAATACAAGCTATAGGGCATATACTAACGTTACAAGTATACACTAAATGTTAGTTCGCATTCAAATTGTATCAAGCTATTCTGTTATGAAGGAATAGGACGATACCAATTTTCGTTGAAGTTTTTTCCAAATAAAGTTTGTTTCGACTTTTTTTCGGGAATTTACACTCGCAGTCGACCACTAATTTGTTCCATGATGTAGATGACCTGAGTATGTAAGTCCTCAGGTCGTGCAAACCGAGTGATGACATAAGCATAGGTCTGACTCCGACTAACTCTAAAAAACTGTCGCCTCCATGACTGATGACATGTCGATGACATGGCTTGATGACCTTGGAAATTATTGCTATAAGCTTATGAAGTGCATTCAATAATCTCTGACATATCAATGTGATTAAGAAATTGGACCATTATCCACATTATGCTTGACCACAACAGCATGACGAAAATTCTTGAAGGTTTTTGCTTGTCAAAGTCAAATATGATCAACTTATCACATATCGGTAATCGGAATCTCTCCTCACCACGTTTCATCATCATTTGACAAATAGCGTGTAGGCTAGATATCCTAGCATTTATTTCCGAGTTAGGAAGTTCAATTCTCAACTGTGTATTCAAACAAAGTTAAGGTCACAGATAATCAAGTTACATGAATAATTACTGCCAAAGCTGGAAACGGGTCACTCTCAGTGACCCGTGACCCGGGTGACCCGCCGACCCTATGACTGTTGACCCGTTTTCTAAAATGCACCGAGAGTACCAGTGTCTTACACCGTTACATTCCAAGTCTTCATGTAGAGCATATTCTAACCTATGGATGTGCGAGTAATACCGATGCATCAACTTCCAACGTTCCAAGCTGTAGCATGCCTATAATTCACTGAAAGTTGTAACCATGAACGCTTTCGCCCAGTGTTGAAGATGGCGTGATTGATTTAGGAAGCCTAAAGACTAGTCATAGCATAAGCCTGTGTTCTGCCTACTACTGGTAGTCACAGTATGCCTATCTAGTGCGCCAGTATTCTTAGAAGCTACGGTCCTAATATCCTAAAGGTCTGCCTAGAGGCTATATAGTCCCAGTAGGCATGAGACTTACACCTACATAAGATAGTCAGTTCAAAGTCTTTGAGTCAGTCTGCTTAAATCATGAAATGAATGCGAGCAACAATCACCCTTCAAACTCACCTTACTATTTAGTAGGCCTACCCGTAACTTACCATTCAAAAAAGGAAAATGTATCAAAATATCGATATTGTAGCCAATGTGATTATGGCATATGTAATAACAATTATGCAATGTAGGTTTTACTATGCTATATAAAAATAAATTCATCACTTTGAAGGTTCAATTGTATAGGCCTACATGTAAACGAATAACCAAGCGAGTTGTATCAATGTAGCAATCGATCAGATAAATTAATTACAACAACAATCTACAACATATAGTGTACAAATTCTAACTATATCTGCTCATGACAAAACAATAACAAACAGCACCGTTATTTTTGATCAGTTTCTCTAAATTTGGAAATCAAGGATGTCAAAAAACTAAAAGAAAATGTACAAATTGTCTATGTAAATAAATCTAAGATTCATCGATATCTTTTAGGACAGATATTCCTCATCAAACTGAAAGTAATCTAAGTGAGACAGGTGAGAGAATGAGTGCTTTTATAGTACTACAACGCGACACACGACGCTTCTGCTATTTGTGGTTGCTTTGTTGCTCGCTGAGGTTGAATAATGTTCGCAGCGTTGAAAGCTGAGAAGTGTAGTTCCTATGTGCTTAGATCACGTGAGTCCGTAATCACAAAACAAAATCGCTCTCAGAGAAGTCTCGAGATAAATTATGCGGAATGAATTTCGAAAGACTTGGTAGCGACAAAAATCAATTCATCATTTTAGGCCTGTTTGAGACCGGGTCAAATACTTGAGCCGTGACCCAGGCCAAAATCAGTGACCCGTTTCCAGCTCTGATTGCTACTACTATGTCACTATCAAAATTTTAAGAATGTGTGATACATTTATCTACCCTTTGGTTGTTCGAAGATTACGCGCAGTGAATTGCACAACGTACCGGTAGCTAATGGAACAATTTTGCAATCAGTGACTTAATAATGCCAGAAATAATAGAAGCTGTATAAAGGTATTAAACGAACATTTCATATTAGTATCTGATATAATATGATAAAAGATTTTCGTCGCTAATTTTTGATGCCCCTGGCTTCTTCACCCTCAACTCGACGCGAGATGTGAATATATCGGACTCAGAGCGGATTGCCTCCACCGAAGAATACAAAACTTCCAACTGAAGACTGCAGGAGCTTTGAGGGTTTCCAGAACAGCACCACTAGACAAATGGAACGGAGCGCTTCTAACTGAAGACTGCAGGAGATTTGAGAGCTTGCGAGACAGTCTCAGCAGACAAATGGAGCGGAGAGCTTATAACTGAAGGCTGCAGGAGATTTGAGAGCTTTCAGAACAGCACCACTGGACAAATGGAGCGGAGCGTTTCCAACTGAAGACTGCAGTAGATTTTCAGAGTCTCCAGAACAGCCTCAAAAGACAAATGCAGCGGAGCGCTTCCTGCCGGCGATCCTGCCGCTCAATCATATGTCTATATTTTAAACAGCATAATAAATTCTTATAATCTCTCTTTCTTTACTTCTTGAGCAAGGGGGAGCGCCACTCCCACGGCTCCACCTGCCTACGTCATTAATAAGAAAAATAATTTGAGGGACTTGAGATTCAATTGCGCCAAAATTAGTGTTTTATATAATAAATTTTGAACTCGGCTTTCTGCAATTTCTCTTGCCTCGCAACGCTTTCAGAGCAGTTCGCAGTAAAGAGTTAATTAAATTGGTTCAGGCTAACCTCCGGTAGATCATAGAGAACCGAATCCTTCTTAAGTAGGCCTATGCAAAATTACATTCGCATATCTGTCATTTGCATTTCAGAGATCATTTGAGCCAGCTGTTTGTGATATAATTTGCATGCTTTGGACATGACACCCGAAGTGATGAACACTAATGGCGTAAAAGATTGCTCAAATTCTATTATCCTTTCCAAACACTCTCGCTTCTTTTGTTTTTCATGAGAGGAAATAAATGTGTTCATGTGCATGGGTGTATTAAGATGGAAAACGCGTGCGTCAAAGAAAGTCCTTTCCAGACGCCTCCAGAACTCTTGTTGATATATCAAGACGTACATCATCATCCGTACGTATTTCCATTAATTTGTTGCCCGTCAGTTATTGGTGATAATCGTGTAAATACTGTTGCATCCTTACACACACTTTCAAGGGCAATTTAGCTTCTAGTAGTAGAGCATGAAAATATAGGAAAATACTTTTGACAGTCTATCACATCAAATTCCAAGAGGAGATGCAGTGGTGAATGCTAGACAAGGTATCATTTTGCACACTATTATGCAGCCAGATTTGTGCTTTAACGTCATTAACAGAAGGAGGTAATCAAAGTTTAACAAAAAAAGTTGGCGAACAAGGCTGATATTACAATTAGGATGTTATTGGATTCTCTTTCTCATTGTACGAGTATACTGTGTTTCACCAATATCAGGGTGGCCGCACATTTTCGGAGAATAATTTCTAGATTCGTTGAAGAACTATATTAATCCAAAAATATGGTTAAATTAACATTTCATATTTGAAATTTTTCCATGGTTTCAAGTGCCATGTGCTAAAACGACCTTCATACTGGAATAATCACGTGGGGCATGCATGACGAAAAGGATCAACAGTCCCTTTAGTTAATAGCTTTAGCTAGTGCATTCGAACTTTTGATTGTGAGAAAACGAGGCTTTTTGTCGTTCACCAGTGAACGAGGGAGCTAAGCAGTGGTCGCGCCAGCTCAGAGGAAGAAATTTACGCAGCTGCCCGACCACTAGAAGAGAGCGAACGGAATTTCCTAGCAAATTTTCCAAGAACTAATGCTTCTCAATTTTACATTTACTACGGAGGAAATGAATCACCTTTTCACTGTTCAGACATTGACAGTGTTTTAGAGCAATATTGAGTGCACTGATTATTTTTCTGTTCGTGAGGATATGTAGCACAATGTAAATGAATAAAGTAAAGATCATGCCAAGTGAGGTGTTCATTTCTCAGGACTCGGAGAAAATACATTGTATCCTTTGCAAGTTCACTAAATATGCACTATGTAGGAGTCTTATCTACCTTCATCTCCGCAGTCGTAATCGACGATATCGTTGACTTTGATACGTGATTAATTTGCTACAGGTGTCTATAAATTTATATAAATGTGTCTTCAAACATTGATGACTACCTCTCAAAGTTCGTCAACTGTGACGTTATAATTTGCGGTGATTTTAATCATATTTCTCCAAGCGTTTTTGAAAGAGACTATGCTTTGAATAATACTGTCAGCAAAGCTACACGACATGATGCTTTCCTTGATTTCATTCTGCTTCCAGAACACTTAGGGTGGAATGCACATCTTCGTATTAAGTAATCAGCGATTAGTAAATTGATCAATGTTAGTTAATCGAAGATTAGATTTAACTACTGAACAAATGTCTGCCATATGCACATGTCTCGAATTAACTAACGACTTGTTAAGCACGCGCTGATGAACGAAGGTGAGAGACAGCCAATCAGTATAGCGAGTCTTTCCCCCTATCAAAGAAATCGTGTCTCATGAGTCATTATGTCAGAATTGGGTTTGAAAGCGGGCAACGGTTGATCTGTCTCCAATTGATTAGCTTGACATTGTACAGAATGAAACGCTGTCGCCAAGAAAACTTCACCACGGATGATAAGTTGATCCTAAGAGACATATTAACTAAATACAAAGATATCATAGAGAACAAGCGCACGGATGCGGTGGCCACACGTAAAAAAAATGAAGCTTGGAGGAAAATTGCGGAGGAGTTTTCCAGCCAAAAGCCGCTACCAAGAAGAAGTGCGGATATACTAAAAACATTTTGGAACAATTCAAAAAGGTTGGCGAAAAAGGAGGTTGCTAAGGAGCGGCGAGAAACATTCAAAACGGGAGGAGGACCATCGCCGCCGTCTATCACTGATCGTAACATCGAAAATAGTATCGCTAATTCCGCAACAAACTGAGCCTCTGGAATTTGACTGCGATAGTGATCAGCAAGGTCCGTTCATGAAGTTACTAATCGATGAACTAAACACTTCAGCAAAAGAAAAAGATGACATCCAGTACACGCCTGGTGAAGGTGATGCAATTAATTCTGAAAACTGTGCTCCTCTGACTCCTGTTCGTGAAAAAATCCAGGCAAGTTCTCATATTTCAACTTATGAAACCATAACACCGACAACATCAAACATTTCAAGGAAACACTGTAATAGAAAAATACCCCCATTGAAATATTTACGAGATTGTAGTGAAGAATATCAAGAAGTGAGGATGCGAGCAATCAGAGGAGAAAGTACATTTCGAGAGACTGAACATCGGCTGAGAATGGAGAATTTGAGACTCAAAAATGCGATACTGAAAGAAATTGAAGAGAATGAATTGTAATCTGAACATTTGAGGATGTGCTTTTTGATCAAACTTATTGTTTGCAAGCAGCTTGCAATTTAATTCAAATATGAAGACTCTTTGAATATAAAAATGGATTATACAAGGTGTTTCAAAAGTAGGCTAACAGTTGATTTTGCCCTAGGAAATCTATGTTGACCGTTCTATTGGCGATTTACACCTGAATCAGTCGATGGATATCCATGATCAGTCCAACATGAGCCATAGACTTCGAAGTAATTGCTACTATCATTTAGAAGTCTATGCAGTAGCATTCCATTGGCAAAGGAATTTTGAAATCTATCATGGACAAGATATAGCACCAATCTGACATTACGTACATGGATATGTTCAATTAATTTGATTTGAATCAAACACTGTTAGTTTGACTTGAAGTGAATTAAACAAGCTTGAAGCTTTTTTGAATTTGCTGCTTCTGTCATGTCAGGTCATCTAAAAGATGATCAGAGAAAATGGATTTTGAAATCCTTTTGGAAAAACAAGAATGCTGAAAAGGTGCGAATGGAATGGAGAGATGCCTTTCACAGCAATCCTCCATCAAGATTTGCTATTTATCGCATTCGAGATAAATTTGAAAAGACCGGTTCGGTAGAGAATGCACCGAAGTCAGGACGCCCTCGATCAGTTTCAATAACATCAAACGAGGAGCTAGTGGCCCAAACATTTGTTCAAAGTCCGAAGAAGTCAACAAGAAAGAGCCTCATTGGAGTTGGACATTTCTCTAAGCTCTACTTGGAGACTGATGAGGAAAGTTGAGTTGAAACCATACCGACCCAGACTGTTGCAGCACCTTCTACCGGATGATGCTGAACGACGCTTGCAGTTTGCTGTGCTCATGTTGTCGGAAATTCGGGAGAACCCAGATTTGCTTGACAAGATAGTTTGGTCTGACGAAGCCAGTTTCAAACTATCAGGTCACGTAAATAGACATAACTGTGTCTACTGGTTCCCTGAAAATCCGCACATGGTATCAACAAATGAGCTGAACCCAGCCTGGCTTAACCGTCTGGGCCGGTATGTCAAGCAACGGTGTGATTGGGCCAGTATTTTTTGAAAGAACTGTGACGGCTGAGGTGTACCTTCAAATGCTCCAATCCTTTGCGATTCCTGAGATGCAGTCATTGAACACTTCAATGAGCTGTACTTTCAGCAGGATGGTGCACCAGCGCATTTTGCAGTGAGTGTCAGAAGCTATCTGAATGACACTTTTCCAGGAAAGTGGATCGGGAGATGTGGTAGCATCCTTTGGCCTCCTCGCTCTCCCGATCTAACTCCGATGGACTTTTTCTTTTGGGGCGTTGTAAAGGAGAAAGTGTACGGACGAAAACCTCACACACTTTCTCAACTCCGCTCCTACATCACAGATGCCTGTCAAGAGATCAGTGATGACAGGAACTTATGCAGAACTGTGTGCCACAGTGTGGCCGAAAGACTACAAGAATGTGCCGATGTCCATGGTGGACATTTTGAGCATTTGCGCTCGTGAATTTTTGCAACTTTAAGTTGATTAATCTTTTGATATGTTGAATAGGCCTTGGTTATTCATTTGTTCATTTTTTTGTTAGGAAACCAAGCAAACAAAATGGTAGTTGTTTTAATGTTAATACCTTTATTAATTTCAGCCTCCTCTAGGCCATCGTCAGAAGCTTCTGACGATGGTCTAAGAGGAGGCTGGAATTAACAAAGGTGAAGGACATTTGGATGTCAGCTGTTCTTCCTTCTTCGCCTCCCTGTCTTGTGTTGACTACAGCGTCTTCGTGCACCAGGCTGAGGGGCGCGGAGGACATTCGAATGTCAGCTGTTCTTCCTTCTCCGCAGTAACACTGAAACAACTACTATCTTGTTTACATGGTTTCCTAATAATTTTTTTTGATAGATGTTGGATAGTTATTCGACTTCTCATGATCGGTATAGATTCAAATTGGGTTGTAGTGAAATATGTAGGCATGAAAACACTGGAGATCATGAGATATTTTAATATGATTTACACGATGTCAAAGAGTATTGAATTTTTGCCCCTTACGAATACAAGGCATATTAGCTATCTGTGGCATCGTGAAAAAGATTATTATGACATAGCTTATTAATCTATAGCATTAAGACATAGCTTTTCAAGGCCAATTTCTACTGTTAGACTACTTTTGAAACACCTTGTATAATTGCTACACCGGTTTGTTTCTAATAATTTTTCAAGCTCTTAGACCAGTGGTTCTTAAATGCGGGGTCGCGACCCCAAGTGGGGTCGCAGTGACCAATTCGTGGAGTCGCGAGATACGCTTGGGGTCGCTGGGGGTCGCGGGGTCAATTTCTGTAGCTAATGATATAATCTTTGCAGGCCCGGCCGATGCTGCATGAGGATCCGTTCTCATGAAATTAAGAGCTGATATTATTATCAGTTCTGGTGTGGCAGCACTGCTTCAAATGGTGTCTATGCGAGCATCTCCAATCCAGTTGATTTCTTTCAAAATATCACCGCATAGACACCAGTTTACTCACTCACACGAACAATGTAGGCCTATAAGTAAATCAGCTGATGTGGTGGTATATTCATAACTTTGTTCGTACGTGTGACGCTGTTGGTTGCTATTTGCGCTAACTCAGCGAGACTTTCTAAATTTAAACTATCGCATTCTGCAACCGGTTTCTGATCATCGAATATTTCCTTAAGTCTTCCGTGGACACATCAGTGGTTCAATCTTTCCAGTGACCTTCGTTATATGTGTGTGAGCATGAACCACTAGAAGGAGAAGGACGCTTCTCCTCTGTCAGCTGTGACCAACAGTAGCCACATGCAAACGCATTATATGAACGGGACAAAATGAAAGTATTTGTACATGAATGGCTCTATCTTTTGAACCACCTGCCCGATTGATTTCATATTTGAAATACTGATGATTCAGGTGAGAGCATCATTTCTTCTATTCATGCCACCTTAAGGTTCTCAAAACTAAAAAAGTTAGTCAGCGCGCGAAAATTAGTAACTCGATAAAAAATCAAGGTATTTTCTCAATTTTTATCGAGTTGCTAATTTTCGACCCTAGCAGTTACTACGAAAGGCGAAGATATTTACAATATCGTGAACAAGTTTTTCACTGATCATGGCCTGTCATGGACAAAATTGTTGAGGCTAATGTTGATGGAGCTCCAGCCATGATGGGGCGTCTGAATGGATTCAACGGCCTACTGTCGAGACATCACCCGCATGTAAGCATCAATCACTGCATTATACACCGGCAGGCGCTGGCATCTAAGTATCTTTCCGCTAAATTTGGCGAGATTATGAATGTCTGTGTTACGATAATAAATTTCATCAAAGCTCGTGAGCTTAATTGTCGCATGTTCCGCCAACTTTGTGTTGAGAGTGCTGCAGACCATTCCGCTCTACTACTCTACAACACAGTTCGTTGGCTATCGCGTGGGCGTGGCAAAGCGTTGGAAAGAGTCTTTATTCTGCGTGAAGAGATCCACGAGTTTTTGTCTGAGAAAGGCCATCAACATGCAGACAAATTTGGTGATCAACAATTCTTGTCCGAATTAGCACTATTGGTCGATATACTTCATCACGTCAACTCAGTGAACACAGAGACTACAGCGACGCGGAAAACCGATCTTTGACCTTCATTCTTCACTGAGAACCTTTATGAGAAAAACTTGATGTCCTGCAAGAGCAAATAAAGCGACAGGATTTCTCCAATTTTCCTATGTTTGTCGAGTATATCGCAATAACAGCGTGCGAATTTGACGATTTTCCGAATCAAATCACCGAACTTCTGACATACATCGGAAAGTAACAACACAATTTTGTAGAGAGATTTCCAGACATGCAGGCCGAATATTACCATATCAAGTCACCGTTCCAGGTTGATGCGACGAAATTCGATGGCAGAATAGCGCTGGAAATTGCAGAACTTCAAGAGGACAATGATGCTAAAATAATGTTCAAGACTAGTGATACCGTCACATTTTGGTTCACGCTTGATGACGAGAAGTATCCGAAACTCATTGATGAAGCCCGCAGAACTCTTGTTCGGTTTGGTACCACCTACGTATATGGTGCAAGCAATATATCTCACATATGGTACAAGCAAAGACTAAGTACCGATCACGCATTACTGATGCCCATCTTTTTGACTGTTTGGTTTGTTCTCTAACAATTTATGAACCTCGCTACGAGCACATCGTGCGTTTATCGAAATAATGTTTTTTGTTATTAGTTAATAGTTATTTGTTGTAATTATCATTTGAGTCCGACTTAATTCAAGTCTGTTTCAGTAATATAACATGTATAGCGATAATTGACTGTTTTTGAAATATAGTTCTTTTAAAACCCATGGGGTCGCGATTAGATGAGCTATGGCGGAAATGGGGTCGGCTAAAAAAATCGGTGAGAACCATTGTCTTAGACAAACATAATACGATAAACATAAGGATGGCTCAGTTTTAATTTCAGTAAAGAACCCATTAATTTTTAATTGATTAAAGAGTTTTTTAATTAATTAGCAAAAAACATTCTTAATTGATTTGAGAGCTTTATATTTTATTAGCAAAAAATTTTTAATTTATTTGAGAGTTTCCTAGCGGCGGTCTAAGCACCGTGTTGTTCTCTGAATAGTAAGGATCTGATACCATTTTCTTATTGGAGGGACTCCATTAGGCCTCAGCCACACCCGAGTTGGACATGGTTAAGCTTAGGCCGGCTATTGTGAGACATGGCTGGGCTGGGCCGATATTTGGATAGACAGAAAAATATGTTAATCATTATGAAATAATTTAAATTGAGTAAAAATGATTATTCAATTATGCACGATAGATACGGTGGACCACTGAAGCCTTCAAAGCTGTGTCGATAAAGACAGAGACAAAGTGATGAACAAGTAGACGTATACATGTCCATGGGATTGAAGCGTTGCTGCCTCGCTGATGATGTTGAGTGAGTTAATGGAACACCAACAAAGAACCTAGCATATCTAAGTTTTAATGACAAATAATTGCAATTCATTGATTAGTGTTACCAAATAGCTGCAGTAAATCGATTGCCTTCGGATGCCATCAAAATTGATTGCTCGTCCCAATTTAATTGCAATCAATTTTTGATATCCTCTGGATCCCTCCAACAGCAAAGTAAGTTATTATTATTTATCAGATATTTTTTGGAAAATATAACAGAAAAATATTGAAGACGATAATATCAAAACATCCATTAATTACATAAGTGCAAAATATATTCGATGAAATCACCACATCAATGAAATATGCGATCTTACAATTTAGCACACCTCACGCGAATGACATAGAATATTTCTACCACAAGTAGTTCAAATTTTCAATGACGAAAGTATTGTTGGATAATCTCCCTTCTGAAAATACTCCCTCAACTGCTGTTATTGTTATCGTCAAGATCCACGTTGTGTTCACTGTTGCTGTTATCATTTGAAACATTTTCATTATCATTGCCCTCCTCCAAAGGTATTTTCAACATTTTAGCATAATTGTGAAGACATGCTGTTGCAACAACGACTTTCTGCGAAACAGAAAGATTTAAACGTAATTTCTTTAAACATCGAAAACGCTGCTTCCATTGGCCAAAAGTTCTTTCGATAACGTTTCTTTGTTCGAACATGATCAGCATTATACCGTTTTTCGGCATTGCTGGTAGGATTCAATACAGGAGTCAGTAGATACTTACAACATGGGTAAGCAGAATCTCCAAGTAAAATCCCATTCAATTCATTAGTTTCTAGTCTATGGCACAGTCTACTATTTTCAAAAATAGTTGCATCATGTGTTGCCCCAGGCCAGCGGCAAACTACATCAAATCAGTAAAGTAACCGTCTGCATCACATACACATTGGGTATTCAATGTAAAATAATTTTTACGGCCCCTAAAAAGTTCTGCGTTGTTACCACCTGGAGAGATGATTGGTATATGGGTACCATCGATAGCACCGATGACCGACGGTATGCGAGATCGCTTCGTGAATTCACTCTTGATGGAACTCAAATTCTCAGAAAAGCCAATAAATTTTTTTTGTTGTTGTGCTATCACTGTTGAGACGTTTGAAACGATTCGTGATATTGTTGATTGATGAGCACCAATTAAATCGCCGTTTGTAGTTTGAAGGTTTCCTGTTGCATAGAACCGCAGAGCAGCACATAATTTTGACAGACTATCGATGGCAATGTTTCGATCATATGGCTCGCTAAAATCACCGAGTATGGAGTGTAGATTACGAACATTGTCTTTCGTAAATCGGTAGCGAAATTCAAAATCATGGTCGTCCAATTCCATTGGATTGAACCGGGCCATATCGTAGTCGTGGTAATAAAAATATTGGTCATATATATCATCCATGAGTTCCGAATATCCGCAGTTATCATCCATCCGCAGTCATAGAATTCATTCGCCACTTTGGCAGGCTGTCGTGCGGTCGCCGCGCGTGCACGGCTCCTGCAAGCGGCATGCTTCTGCTTGGTTTGCTTCGCCTGTACTTAAATCATCATTATCTGCTTACATAGTTTTACCTTATATTTGATCCACCCTTGCATCACCTGACTGTATATATCTCCACTTGGTCAACGGCTTTTCGGATCAATTACGGGTTTATTCTCCTCGCTGGACAATGTACGTTTTCTGCTATTCTACTATCGCTCGCCAATATCACTCGCTTAGTCATCGTCTCAAACCCAGCGGCATTTCCCTTGTACATTACACCTTGTCTGCATCTTATTACCTGCGTGCTATCTGCCTTACCTTCTCCAACATCTTTCTGCAGTGCTGTGTGACGTGTTTCCCTGCATCATTCAACCCTATGACTTATTGTGACCTTCAGCCAGCGACGCGCTTTAATTTTTTTTTGTAAAAGCTCTTACCGATTCCTGATATGTAAGACTTCAATAAAGATATATTATTATTATTATTAATTCACGAAAGTCAACGATTAACTTTAACAAGAGATCACTACGTCAAATCGAATGTTAACTAACAGACAGCGTTGATGCGCATACAATGGAAACTGCATTTAGGAAGAGCCAATCAGATCATTAGTTAAGAAGCAAAAGAATTCGATAATTGTTGATTAACTAATCTATTGTTAAAAATCTAATTTTGACATGTGCATAAGAACTTAATTTAACTTTAGATTTAACAGTTGATTAGCTCTTAATTGTGAGATGTGCATTCCAACCTTAGTCTTGCAATTTCACGATGTCACTTATCATCTAACACTTCTGTTGAAACCTAAAAAAAGCAATTCGTCAAAATGAAAATTTTACATCAGTATATGATCTTCGCGACTCAAAACCTCTACCAAGATCTGAATCACTTAATAAGGTGGATTTGACAAGTGAATTTAATGGAAAGAGACTGAATGAAATGTGTAGCTGTTTCTACAATATTCTTCATGATCATTTGTCAGCATTACCCATAAATATCATAAAACATTCCACTAATGACAAAACCTTGGATTACTGTTGCAATAAAGGTATTCATCAATAAGCGCTTTGAGGCTTACAGGAGAAAGGATTGGCCGTCTTACGTTCATTTCCGTGAGAAGGTCAAAATTGCAATGAAAGAAGCGAAAAGAAAATGGGGCGAAAACATGAACAAAGAAAACAAATCCCCATGGGACATATATAAACAAGTAAAAAGCAACTCCATGAAAAATCGAAACTGGCTGGATCATCTTGACGAAAACTCTGACACTGAAAGTATTTTGAATCAAAATAGTAGCATTTTTTCGAGCAATATGATTAGAGAATCGAAGAATCTACCAAAGCCGCTACCCTACATCGTACCATTCCAATTTCCTCGTAATCAAGTTTTTGGGACGTTGAAAAATGTCAATCCTAAAAGAGGTTGTGGATCCGACAATGTTCCATCTGTGGTGTGGGTTAAATTTGCGGACGTTTTGGCACCACCTCTTGAGTTGATTTACAATAAATGCTTGATAGACGCCGATCTCTCGGAGTTGTGGAAGCATGCTTACGCAACACTTCTTCCGAAGACAAATCCTCTTTGTATAGATTCCTTGCGACCAATATCCAAGCTCCCAGTCCCAAGAAATCATTTTTGAGAAAACCATGCTCCATTGCAGATTCGAGTTCAGCAAGAGGCAAAATGACAGGCAATATGGGCACAGGGAGAAAAGTTCGACAGCTTGTGCATCAGAGAACTTTGTTAGAAACAACCTACAAAAGTCAAACGTTTTAGCTGGTCATCTTTGTGTGCTTGATCTTTCAAAAGGATTTGATCGAGTTTCTCATTCGATTTTGATTTCAAAAATGAAAGAGGATAATTTCGATGAATTCTTTTGCTCATTCATGGAAAATTATCTATCGAAAAGAACTCAACAGATCAAATGGAATTCGAAGGTTAGTAGGAGAACTTCCGTAGCAAGTGGCATTCCACAAGGTTCCTCTTTGGCTCCCTGTTGTTTTCTTACTTTGTGTTTGACCTCAGGATTGAAGGATCCTTTTTTGAAATTTGCATATGATCTTACTTTATGTGGTGTAGTGACGAAGACGCTAGAAACCAATTTACATTAAGCAATCCTCTGTATTGCAAATTGGATGTCTGCAAATAAGATGGAAATAAATCAAGGCAAATCAAAGCAATTATTTATCTCAAATGACAAGAGTATTGCAGCTATTCAGGATGCTTTCGGGCTTTTGAACATTCCGATAGTTCATGAAATGAACCTTTCGGTGTGCAAATAGACCGTGAATTAAAGTGGAAAACTCATGTGAATAAAATGCGCAAAAAAGCTTCATCTAAACTTAGAGCCTTGAGGTTACTCAAACCGTTCATGGACAAAACATCACTCGTTCAAATTTACACAGGGTCGATAAGAAGCATTCTTGAATATTGCGCTCCAGTGTTTACATCGTTCCAGGTCCAACAAGAAGGGGAACTGGAAAGTATTCAAACAAGAACACACCGAATAATTTGTGGCCCTTCTTGTAAATGCAATCCTTTCGTCCCTTTAGCCTACCGCCGAACAATACACGGCTATCGGCTATTCCAAGAACTCGTCACAGACAGTGAACATCCTCTACACCACATGGCACCAAGTAAATTACCTAGAAGAGATAAATTTTGTGATCTTCCACTAATCAAATCGAAACTGATGGGTGAATCCTTTATTACAGCCATGAGTAGACTTGCAAATGCAAAATTTTCCGAAAGAAATCAGTGACAGAATCCTACAACCACAACTACTTTTGAATTTTTGCCGTCCTTGCTGCACATGTGTCAGAAAAACCTTGACTTCTCCCTTGCTTTGATTCTTAAGCACTCATAATGAAATGCAATCTTTTGCGTGGCCTTACGATTCACATTATTAAGGCCTTTTTCTTCAATAAACGTAATTATTATTATGATAAAAAGCTAGCTGAAAGATTAGTTACAGATGATGCGAACACCCTAGCATCTAAGTTGCTTTAGAAAGAGCAGAAGCTTGTGAACGAACTTGTCTAGGTACATGTACAATTGCATCACTAATGCTGAAGGGAAGTTAAATGTTAATATTATAACTCCAAAACATTCATTTGATGCTCCAAGAACTGCTTATTACTAAAAGGTTAAATATTTAAGAAACTTAATCGTGATATCAATTTTGACGTCAATAATAAATGCCATCATTGTGGTAGCTCAAACCATAAAGCTACGAGTAACTGTTTAAATGTTCCGAAAGAAATGTGAATTCCATGCATCGCTCCTTGAAAGGATCCGATAAAACGAATCGTGGGATTCCTGTTGTTTAATCCCGGGACTCGATGTCCCGTAGAATAGCTCAAATACCGGGATTAATACTCTAACAGGTGATAAATGATTGAGAGAAGAAGCAAATAATATCATAAATGTATTTTTTCAAGCCGATAAACCGTAAAGGATTAATTGACAAATTTCTTTCAGTATGGAATCTCAAGAGACCTATAAAGATAGAGATGTTGGATTAAAAGAACCAACTATTTCAATGTTTATTACTGGTGCTTATTGCTTGGTCCAATTGTATCTTAAAATGTATATTAGATCTCCCTTTTCCAATCTCACACCTTTGTGCCAAACTCTTTGTTGAAAATTGAAAATTAATTGTCTCTGATTAATTGCTATGTATTGCCAGCGGGTCATGTTTTTGCGAATGACCAAGCTGCGATGTATAGAATGCAGTGATATATTGGTGAACTTGCCAAGGAGCTAAGACCATGTGAAGTCAAAACGTTCCTAAAGCAGAATGGTGATGATAACTATCCCTAGGAATTCAAAATTTGCAATAGCAGAAACATTCTCATCAAACTCTTAAAACACGTGTTGACACTTTAGCCAATGATCAAAAGCATTCGGTAGATTGAAAGATCTATTTAGGCCCACCTTCACGAACTGTCGCAAGTAAATGGGCATCCGCCTCAAGTTTTAACAGAAACCAGGACTGTAGATGTTGCTTAGGATAATTCTGCCATTTTGTTAAATGACCATATTGACCAAGAGCCGCCGACAGTCAATGTTAAAATACATAATGACTTCTAGGCAGCTTCGAGCTTCTCTGTATTTGCGTAAACATACAACAACTTCGATGATTCCATGAATTTCGTGATATTAAATAAAGCGACTAAAAACATGAAGAATTATAACAAAGATAAAATGATAGAAAATAGAAATCGTATCTGCAGATTTCTATGAAAGCATTGATCGATTATGGTTGATTAATTGATAAATATATGCAAAGATCTGAAAAATATGTTTCAAAGATGGAGCAAGCAGATCCTTGCTCTATGGACTACATCTATTCATTTTTGTCGGAGCCGAATAAATCCAGGTTCCACCGGGCTGCTGTCCTTCTCACACTAGGAAAATGGAGGATATGTAATAAGCAGCCGATGATAACTTGTTTTGAACGATGCCTTGAAAGACATGTGAAATCCCAGCCTTTGTGGGCAATGGCAGCAAGCAATGGAGATTGACGTAGACATTCGTCTTAATTGTCTAGTGTGATTAGCCAAACCAAAGACATCCTTATCGCTTGGTGTTCGATGTTAATGGGACAAATGCTTACATTTCAGCTAACCCACGAATGCCATGAGCCTTTGCGGATAAATTGCAAAGCTAGTCAGGTGAAAAGGGATCTTCCTCCTGATAAATTCGATTTGATACTGTTCTGATAGATGGAAACATTATTCACACCGTTTGACTCCTCACCATCAGAGCCTGCTGACTGTGTGCGTTGAATGTGGGTCTATTTTCTAGATCGTCAGAATTATCTTTGGTCAGAATTCCGGGTTGAATATGCATAACTTTAAATATAAAATTGATCTTCATACCCCTCGGGATTAGTCTAGCCGTGACCATCAGTGTTGAGGAAAGAAATCTCTAGACTCAAGCATGGAGTAGGTAATCTGTGAACCCAAACATGAAAACAAGGCCATTTTTCCTTGTGAGACAAATTATCTAAAACTACTGTCTAAAATTGTTTGCTGTTTTATTGCATGCCACTGTAGGGATAGTTTTGAAATAACGCAAACCACGTGAAAGAAACACCTTCGAGGCTAACCTGAAACAGCTGCTTAGATTAGAATCGATTGCCTAGGTCATCAAAGGTGTAGTCTCAGCCATTCAAGGTTGTTTCGCTTGATTGGTTACTTGAAACTATGGTATTTTACTCTACTGGTATGTGCAGACAACAGAGAGATTGAAGTCCACTGTTATATGTGTGATGTATGGCCAAAGGATAAGATTGGAAAAATGAATGAGAAGGATTATGAAGGTAAAAATAAAGACTAAAAATGAAGTTTCTTTTTTCGAAGATTCAAAATCAATTGAGAATTCATGTTGTTTGGTCGAAGCTCATGGATTCTAAGGGCAAGTAGTATATTACAAATGAATAACGCAGTCTAGCATTCCCAGTGGGTTAGAATCCAACAAGGCTTTTTCATATGGTCTCAATCGATGCCATGGATTGAAGTGGTCAGGAAAGGCACAATTGAAAAAGAAATTAATGAAATGGTGGAAATTGAAAAGAAGAAATATGTGATTGGCAAGGGTCTGAAGGAAGAACATGTTATAGACCTCCTTGACGAGTCGAGTAACTCAGTTGTGACTGTCAAAGATGTAAAAGTTCTTCAGAAAATTAAGGAAGTGTGTCGGCTGACTCTTGCTAATGCATGTGAAGCTAAAAGGTTTCTATACGTTCGAAAGATAAATTGAAGGATTTGGACAGATTCAAGAAAGTATTCGTAGAGGAGTACAGATAAAAGGTAAAAGTAATCGATGAAAGTAATGAAAGAGCGAAGCATTCTGAAAGAGGATGAATACTGCTCCATTGCTAGAGATAAAATAGTGAGCAATGGAAAGATGTCTGCTGCAAAGAGAAGACAAAGATAGCTTTATGTTAAATGCTTTGGGAGAAAGCGGAATGAAGGAATATACTGTTTCTTTGAAAATGGTGCTATTATTGAAGAAAATTTTTGTGATGAAAGAGTCAAATTTGGATACTCCAGGTGGAAAGTTGATTTTTTTGTGAATGTTGGAGGAGTATTTTTTCTGTGTTGCTTCATGAAGGTCTACTTTAGTCGCAAGAAGTTGCGCGAAATAAAGATAAAATTGAGTTTTCTAAACATCAATTGTCTCACGACCTACAAAATCTTTGAGACGGAGAATATTTTTAAAGACAGAAATGTCTTTTCCGTGGTTGATAATCCCATTAGGAACACAATTTGAAGCGTTAACTGGCAATCTGTAGGGAAACATAGGAAGTTATTGACAAGAAAGGTGCAGGCATTCTGATTATGTGGAAGAAAAATAACGGCATTGAATTCGAGGAGATAGAAATTGATGATGAGGATCTTTTCATTTCGCGATCAATGCGTGCAGAGCAAGTCATACATGAATTGTTCAAATTCACCCCACGTTTGGGATAGACAACGATAGGAGGCCTATATCTAAATTTGTTCGTTGTGAGTAGGCAGTCTCTTGTGAATTCAGATAATGTAATGAGATTTACTTTGGTCGCGAAATGGTCAGCAGGATTATTAAAGGTCATGACGATTCTCTATTTTTGGTATTAGCTTATAGGGATGCAGATGATGCTCATCACAATTCGGCAATAGTTTGGAGAATATGTCATATTTTCAGTATTTCATAGATGTGATGAGTGTGTTGTTGTGGGAGACTTTAATTCTCACCTGAAAATCTTGGATGGTAGGAGTAATGAAAATACAAAGATTTTTCTAATTTTCTAACTCTGTGATCTGACGTTGTTAAACTTTCTTGAGATTTGTGATAACAAAACGATGCGTTCTTCTGGAGGTAGCTTTACCACGATAGACTTTACACATGTACTATCTAAACAGTCTGCGTTGAATATGATAGAGCACATGTGGATAGATGAAAAAGAGAATTTTGATATTAGTGATCGTCATTTAATTAACCTAACTTTATTCTACTTTCTAAAAGAATACGTTCTTATGTATCTTCAGAAGTAATGGAAGACAGTGAAAAAGCTGGTTGGTCTCGTGAAAGTTCTTCTGTCTTCTTCCACCTTACTCACGTTTTGAATCAGCAATTATGTCTTGACGGTGATGAAAATATTCAGTTTTTTGATAATCAGGTGAGCGATTTGGGTGATAGGTTGCAGATGAAGAAAGCTTTCCATAGAAAGCAGCAGTAAAAGGAGTCAATTTACATTTCCCAAAGAGGTACTTGTCTTGATTAGCAAGCGTAGATAGTATTACAATAAAACAGCTAGGAAAGAAAAGGATGAACGCGATAGGATGTATTTTTAGAAAGAAATATTTGGAAATTAAGGATATCAGTAAGGTAAAAATTAGTGAGGTTGTTAAGAACTAATGAAAAGGATTTGTCAGAGAAAATAAGATCATCTGATATGAAAAATAGGTGGAGAGCTATAAACCATATGTTGGAGGAAAAAGACAGGATTGGTCAAAGTTGACACATCACTGGAAAGTGGTGGTTCTTCTGTAGAAGATAATGATGGCAGGTTGTTTTTATAATCTTGGAGGAACAACTGTCATTGGATGATGTATACAAAGGGGCGCAGTTCTACAGTTCTTAAGGACATGTGATGCGAAAGAAACAGCTGGAACAGTTAGTGTTAAAGGGAATGATCGAAGGGAAGCGTACACGGGGTAGACAACGACTGACTGTCCTGAAGTCCGTAGAAAAAGACACGGATAAAACCAAGTGATATGTTACAACTTTGCAACTATCGATTAAGATAGAAAGAAATGACAGCATCAACGGTAGCCAACGGACAGTAAAAGAGATAGAGATAGATGTATATGAAGTAATTAATTTGAGGATGTAAAATTGTGGACTACCTTTTGTAAATGCCTTGGAGGAAGAGGAGCGCAACTATGCCAAAAGTGATACTAAGATGGAAGAGCTTATATCTACAGATGATAATGTGGTGAAAGCGCTAAGAGATTTGACATTAGGTAATGAACCGGGATTGTCTGGTATTCCAGGTGAATTTCAAAGAGCATGATTTAATCAACTAATTGCGTCAGCTATCTTTCAAAACCTTTTAATAACACAAGTAAAAATTACGTGGCCAATTCTTGGAATAGAGCTGAAAGGTGATTTCAATGCCTACATCCTATTCTAGTGTTGTTTCATATTCAGATGTAGTTATAAGATTTTAATCATCTATTTTAAAGAACAAGATTTCTTCTTTTCTTTATAGGAATAAACCGAATTAAGAAAATCCGTCCAGCTTCGAAATGGAAGGCCCCGTGGAAGGACCTGTATAGGACATAACTCTTGAAGAAGTGAAGGCAGCTTGAATGATAACATCCCAAGCACCGAAGTCGCTAGAAGGTCTGGTCTCAGACCACTGGAAGACCTGTTGGTTGAGGTGCGCATGATGTGTGGTGTGCGGACATGTAAAAACGCAGGGAAGTGAAAGGAATGCTCTCAGCTCCTTTTCTACGCTGAACGTTGTTGCGCGGGAAAACGTCCATTGGAGACCACGGAAAACCTGGTTCGAATAAATAAAGGAAGACATGTCTACGAAAGGAATTTGAGAAGAGTATGTGCTCGATTTGGATCGCTGGAGGAACCTCATCAAACGTCCAACCCCTAAAACCAGTGGAGCAACGGACGTAAACAGGACAGGAGAAAGTGAAAAGCAAGTTTATAGGAATAAATTAAATGTCAGAAGAACAGACTTTTTTAATAATCGTAGGACAGAGAAGGACTTTTTGAGATCGAGTTTTTAATTCTTCACTCTTAATAGTTGCAATAAATATAAGCAAAGCATGGCAGGTCACTCACTCTTAATACCATAGGTATGGGGGTATAATGACTTCTGGTTTTGTAGCTGTTGCTCTGTATGTTTGCATTAGATAATAGATACATTTTCGTGAATTCGGATGACGATGGGGATGTAGGGGTGTATATTATTGTAGATCGGGTTTTTTAGGCCTATGCCTATAAAACCCCCCCCCCCCCCCCCCCCCCAATGTTTCTTTACACGTTTCCCCCCCCCCCCCCCACCACCCCCCCGCCCGCCCCCCCCCCCCCCCCCCCCCCCCCCCCCCCCCCCCCCCCCCACCCCCCCCCCCCCCCCCCCCCCCCCCCCCACCCCCCCCCCACCCCCCCGCCCCCCCCCCCCCCCCCCACCCGCATCCCCCCCCCCCCGCCCCCCCCCCCCCCCCCCCATCATCATATCATGGATCAAATAGTCAAAAGTATCTATGAGAATTGTAAAAATGGAAGCATAAGTATATTATTATACGCCGACGATGGTTTGCTTTTCGCTCAAGATACGAGTAAGAAGGAGATGGAAGAAAAGATTTCAGCGTTTGCACATAAATCTTGCTAATTGAGTCTTAAAATTTATTTCAATAAGTGTAGTTTTGTGGAATTTGGCAATGGTGCTTGTTGATCTGATCATTCGATGTGATTAGTTATCATTCAGTCTATGTGCAGTCTTGCCGCATCCGTGTTCATTTATGCTCTCGGCTTCAGTAAACGCCTTGCGCTAATTCTAGTTCTCATGCATCATCACAATTACTGCAGCCGAGATATGGAACAATTTATGAAACTTGTGAAACTTATGAAACGATTTGTGTAAACAGCGGTAGAAGTGATTGGGTTCATTGGAAAAAGACATTTGAGAATTTCTTAAGTGTTGTTAATAACAAAGATACCGAAAACGACGAACTTCGAATCCTTGTCAATTACATGACTCCTGATGTCTATCAACATATTTCGAACTGCAAATCGCACATTGAAACTCTCAATACTTTAGAAAATAACTACGACCTAAAGCTGAAATTTTTTACGCGGCACGTTCTTTTGACTCGAAAACAAGATGCAACTGAATCAATCAGCGATTACATTCAAATTCTAAAGCATTTGACGAAAGACTGTCACTTCAACAGCTTCAGAAGAGGAAAATCGAAGTAATTACATTCGAGACTCATTCATTTTCTGGGATAAGATCACATGAAATACGCCAACGTCTGTCAGAAAGTCCAAAGTTGTCTCTTGATGATGCTGTTAGACAGCCTTTGGCCCTTGAGTGTGCTCAAAAGAAAGCTGCGTCACGTGTCTAATGGTCAAATCATTGAATCAGTTGCTGCGATGAATTTGCAAAAGAATGAAGCTGAAAAGTCAAACATTGAACCTAACCAGGAAACTTCGAATTGTGCTTCAATGAAAAGTAGACTGTTTCTTCTGCGGAAATTCTGTGCCAGAGAATTAACTGCCATGCCAGGAAGTCTAATTGCAAGAAATGCGGCAAACGTAGGCATTTCGCACGTGTCGAGCCTTAGATTTACATCAAAAGCTGGACTATAATTATTCAAGTTAGGCCTTCTCGAGATAGCCAAGATTTTTCCTTTTATCAGTAACTTTAACTCCAATGAATCAGCCTTTTTAATAAGACCAACATCTACGAAGCCAGTTTTAACTAAACCCATAAAAGCACTGTGGTGATGCATGAGAACTAGAATTAGCGCAAAGCGTTTACTGTAGCCGAGAGAATGAATGAACACAAATGTGGCAAGACTACAGAGATTGAATGATAACTAATCACATCGAATGATCAGATCAATACACAACATTCTCCACTCCATAAAGATGTCAAGACATAAATATAGTTAAAACATAAAAAGCTAAAGCATTATGTTTGAAAGTCAAGAGTACCGTAACCAAGACGTTCTGGAGTCTCCTAACTCGTACAGATCTTCTTGGTTGATCAGAATTATGCACCTCATCACACATTCGATTCTCAGAAATAGGCTCGTGCATGACTTCCTCATCCGATAACTCATTTTAAGTAGAGGTGTTATCAGGATCAGCATTTCCTTCAGCGTAAAATGGCGCTAAATCCGTTGTCGATACCGTATCTGTGGTTGGGTTAATTGGGTCTGCCATTATCTGGGTCATGTTTCTATTAACATGAGGAAGCTGTGAGCCACTTACTGTGCCGTTTAGACTGATGGGAAAAATCTTCGTGTGCTGACAGTCATTAGTGGTTGTGCCCAGTAGGAGTTCGAAACGCTACGTCAGGTGCACAGTCTCAATCGCTGATTTCCGATCAGGCCTCTGATGCCAATGCATATTGATATCGACTTTCCAGATCACTCCGTTATCACTAGCCGCTACATTGCCCGTTTATTGCATGGGAGATTTAAGGAGTGCTGTCTGCCATACACCGTTATCACTAAGGAAATTCTTCTCTTCGTGGGGTACATAAACTGTGATCCTCTGTTGGAGTGACTACTCGCAGGAACTCTAAACATTAAAAATAGATCGAACGGAAAACGCGAGTATTCATCAATTACAGTCAATAAATATATCGTCAATTACACAACGATTGCTTCGGGCCCACAAAGTCTATAATCTCTTAAACAGCGCTGTAGCTTTTATAAGAGTAGATTGATCCGGTTTGAAAAATCGGGGCTTTAGCCGACAAAAAATTTCACAATTTTAGCAGACTGAGGTTGCCTCTGTGCAGAATATGGTAGATTTTTGCTTCGAATATAATGGACCAATTTTCTTATTCCTGGATGACATAACTTTATGTGCAGATCTACAAGATATTGCTGATCCATTTTCATCGAGCATTTGATATGGCATCAGACGATAGATTTTCTTTCCCGGGCGATATTTTGTTGAATAATTTAAATCCGAAAGTTCTAAGCGCCATCGTGAATGTCATTTTCGGTTTTTCCGCATTTTTGAATATCAAAAATAAATGAAACAGCCTTTCGATCGGTAATAATATGTCAAATTGCCGTCGTTGAAATGTACCACACTTCGGTCTTCACGCTTTCAACATAGCAGCTGCCTCTTTTTCAAAAGATGACCAATTTTTCTCATATTGGGATACAGTTCTTGAAAAAATGCGACTGGTGGTTTGCCTTGTTGAATCAACGTTCCCGCTAACGTGTTATACGAAACTTCAGTTTCAACAGTAATTTTTTCATCGTAATCGATTGGTTTCAGGCAAGACCTAGTTTCTCAAATGCATCTTTCGCTTCACTAGATATAGGAGAAGTCTGACATTTCAGAAGTGGTTGTATTATCAGGGAAAAGTTATTTATTCATTTAGAATAACATCCGAAAATGCCGAGACATCGACGAAGTTCACCAATATTTGGGGGGGCTTCATCATCATTAAAGGTTCAATTAAATCTCTGGATTTGGCCTCAAAGAATTTTGACTGATTATAGGCCTATATCCGAGATACTGGATAGACGTTTGCTTAAATTTGCATTTGTCATGATTACAGGTAAATGACCGCATGCACAGCCTAATAGTCACGACTTGTGTTAGGTTTTGAACAGTTTTCCATGAGGCACGATACGATTGCGAATGAATTCGTGACGGATTGTTTGGCTATTCAAAGGCAGCTCATTTGTAACTTAATCGATCACACATAACGGAAGCGATTTTGATTTTCCTATCTTGGAGTCCGCACATTCTGATTTTGATAGCATGTTAGGAGGTTTTCATGAACATGTCAGTAGATTCAGTTTGATGCACAACTCCTCGTTTTTAATGAAGTGGTTACACATGCATGGTTTAAAATAATTAACCTGCAAATTTTGCTGAATTATATATATCAGGTGAAATACATGACATCTCATGTAAATATACCCAAGATGCAAGTGCGCTTATTTAAATGCTTATTTAAGACGCTCGATGATTCTCAAGATGTTCTGAAAAATTTCTGCCATCTCGAAAGGAGGCTATATATGTAGGTCTCGATCATGATGTCATCATTAATTCAAATAAGACGGAGATGGGAATCGCTCGATATCGCCTTTCGGTGCTCGTCTGTTATAGCTTCTCTTGCATGGTTCGTGGTCCTTGTCCTGGAACTCAAGGTAAGACGCTTGAACCATGCTGTCAGTACGAAACATTCACACTCCTTTTGATAAATCTCAAAGTCCTGTCGAAAGGGCTAATCAAGTCAAGAAATTTGCTGAACGAGATGTGGGATTTTCTGCGGGAGAATTTTTATATTCAGCGCTCTGTCTATACCGGACAGTTATTCGAAATTCCCCACCTTCTACAAACAAGGTAGCGCGTGTTTTATTCACAATTTGATGAGCGTATTAGCCCACTTATGATGAGTCACGCCGACTTAGCTGCCTTTGAGGTATTGCATGGGCATTACTTCGCCATTGCTACAGTTAAAGAGAGATGAGAAAGGTATGGTGTGACCATCTCAGAGTGACCACCATTGCTGCATTTTGTCTCGCCAATTTCTTTTCTACGAAGATATACATCGAGTGGACCTTTAAAGTCGTCTGTTCAGGTCATCCCACCAATAAAATATTCGCAGACCATACATTCAGTTCCTTTCACACACACATTCTTACCATATTAAACCCCTGCGTGCCTGCTGTGTTCATATGATTCGGTTTTAGACCAGATTTTTTAATGATGCGCCGATTATGTTCAGGTTATGCTGTATCCAGGGGCGTCGTGCGCCGCTAAAAACTTGAGCAGGCCCATTTTTGTGACATCATTGTTCATAAGTTTATGGGTCCA
>CAJQUW010012189.1:0-78506 GCA_907163375.1 Prostheceraeus crozeri | reverse complement strand
GATACTCTGAAAATGCATTTATCTATTTATTTCATTTTAACCACAAAATCTGTGAACAGATCAGAATCAAAATGGAAAAATTACATAATAGCAAAGAAGCTCAAACACTCAAATTAAGTAGCATTGAGTAATATTTGCCCGTATCGTAGTATTATAAACCACGAAAGTCAAGCATAAAACTGTATTATGTTCATTTGTATGCATAATGATGATATTTCAAAATGAGAAATCTTTCCACAAGAGCAGCAGAGGAAAGCTTGAGATTCAGGTCGGGGCCGGCTAGGCCAGCAGCGAGGTTTCACCTCTGATGCGTATAATTGGTTTAACAAATAATGTGTTGTCAAATAAGCATGACATCCAAACAGGAACTGAAATATCAAACTTTCAAGCGCCAAAGCATTTTCTCTTTGATACATAGAATTAGGTATAGAATGAGTTAGTCGATGGAGATTAACAAATTAAGGGAAGGTCATCAACTTTATGAAAGGGTGAGGAACAATTCATCTGAAAATATTGATGTGCACATCCAGATAGCTGAAAGTTTAATTAATGTTGTCATTTCTCTCTTGTTATTAGATGTGATGGACAGATGTCAGACAAATTAAACTTTACCGCTCATAAAATCCATATTACAATAGCAATTTTCATCTTCTTGATAACAGGCGGAAAATATCTTCCTTTGATTTACTTTTTTCAAACTCGACATAAAATAGTGTCGGAAATCATGATATAAAGTAGATAGGAAACAATTATTAGAGAAAGAACTACGCAAAACACTCAGTTCACCTGTTTTACAGCTCTTATGGGGACAGTCCATTACATTCCATAATCAAAGTTGGAAACAGACTGGCCTGCATAGGCAGATGCTGTTTCTGGCTTTTGAAACTTATCGATAGATTCAATCATCACGTCCTTACATCTAAAACACAACGAAAAAATTATATTTATCACTTTTGAGTGTGACTTTCTGTCAAAAGCACTACATCGTCTCAGTATAATTGATATGTTGGTCTATTTGCATCATAGTAATACATTGTTTATCGGAAGTTGACTAAAATGGAAGTTGCTCAAGGTCGCGGCACATCCGGGGGAGCTAAGTTGGGGCATGAAGAGCCAATGAAAAGCTTAGAATTACACATGAGATTGCTTCTGATCCAATTATATAGCCGTTAATAACAACTGTATCTAAGTGAAAATGCGTTGCGTTCGATTTTTGTGCCGCTATTGTGTATTAGGCCTCAGCCACACTGCCAGCAAAGCAAACACGAGCGTCCCGAGCGTCTCGAGCAAACGTATGTCCGTAATCTATTAATCGCTCTCGTTTGCTTTGCTCGCAGTGTGGCAGTCTACAACTGCGGTAATGATGACTTTATATTTGCTGCAAAACGCTTTGCTCAGAAACGCTTGGAAAAGCTCGCACTGTGGCTGAGGCCTTACGTGAAGCTATATTTCCGTTCTAGAGATTCTATTGTTATTAATTTCTATGATTTGCATCTTTTCAGATATCTGGTTGCTTCGCTAATGGGTTGCATATTAATATCATGCGCCGAATTCCTTTTGAAAGCAGTTACTTTCATTATGTTTGCATACATAATTCCAGGATTATGTTCTCACATGGGCTTGGGCCTGAGGCCTTTACCAAAAACGGGAACGGTTTGGGAAATAAAGTTTCATTAATATTCAAGATAAATCAATTATGGCTTGATCTCACGAAAATATGTTGATGTGACATGATGTTGAGACTATTCTGACGCATGCACTCATCGAATGTGCGTTCTTATAAGTGGCGTGCGGTGACTTTAACAGAAGAGTATTCAATACCATGCTTTCGTTAGACATTAAGAAATAAGTTAGTGCATTTGGTTGCCCTGATCGCACATCACGGCCTCACAACAATTTGAAAAACTTTAAAATCACGAAGTGATCAGTTGCTAAATTTAGACGGAGTGACATGTCGGTAGTAATAGCTGATCGAATTTTTATTGTCATAACCGTCCTCAATATTTGAAATACGGAAGATCAATTTTACTCAGTCATTCAAAGTTGTATACTTGTGTTTTGCAGGAAATTAATCTAGCTTTGAGTAATCAATTTTGCATATTGAAATAATAGATGTTCATGTTTATCCGAATGCATGAATGTTAGGTATACTCTATACATCGAAAAGCATTGATTACGAGACGAGCTGCGGGGATCAAACAAGGCTTGAATAGTCCAAAAATTCAGGCTCCGATCACACGATCAGGCTTTTTCTGAGCGGGTCTCCGCCGGAATAATTCAGGCCTACTATAGAGCAAAAAGACTTTCCCAGAAAGGCTTCGAGAATTAAATGCACAGAACACGCGCAATGGCGGCCTATATCTGTTACAACACTCTCAACATTCGCATGAGAAATTCGACACGGCTTCTATTATGTATAGTTGGAAGTAGGCTATATAAACAGGCAATCACGCATCAGATGAGAGCATTGATTGGTTTAGAATAAACCGAAAAAAGGTGTATAGTGTTTGCACGTGGATGCAAGAGCGATTGGGAAGTTCAAATTGAGAGCGCAAAAATTTCATATCACTTGTTACCTGAATGATCTTCGTCACGACTCAACAATTTCTTTCACTACTTAAACCGTCTTTCATTTAAGTCAATAGAACGTACATCTCAATAACAATTAACACTTTGTCATACCATAATAGTATACCACTCAGAAAAACAGGAAGAACTGTCGCATCATGAATTAATAGTCCGGCATCCAGAACGAGTTTCTGCAGGAAACGAGGCCGAAAATGAGACTTACGGAATTACGTACCGTACACTATTAGCCTACTACGAATCTGCGTGTCTGCTGAGTTATACCTGGCTCCTCTTCATGTCAGACAGGATCGAAGAAAATCACATGTTAATCCACTGGGACGCAGATTGCAGTTTTGGTTAAAATGAAGTATTCTATGTTTCCTCTGACTAATTGAAAATTGTGCAAAGTCTTTGGCATGGAATATCTTCAGGTCATTCTCTATTATATCCGTGCATATATGTGTTTTATCATGTTTCTGATCGGCGATGTATGCAAGAATGTGGTTCGATGTGGATCTGATTGTTGAAAATGCTTGTGTTTGCTGCCATTAAGAGACTTGCCAAATCCAACTGTATTTGGCATGCACAAGGGTACATAAGCATGAAAGGAAGTGACCTGAGGACATTCCATGCCAAAGCTTATGGCTCTAGACTTCGCACATTTTTCAATTCTTAATCAGAGGAAACATAGAATACTTAATTTTAACCACAACCGCAATCTGCGTCCCAGTGGATTAAAATGTGTTTTCTTTGATCCTGTCTGACATGAAGAGGAGGCATGTAGAACTCGGCAGAAGTGCAGATTCGTAGTGGGCATATTGTGTACGGTACGTAATTCTGTGAAAGTCTCATTTTTGGCCTCGTTACCGTCAGAAACTCGTTCAAGCTGCCGGACTATAATCCATGATGCGGTTGCTCTTCCTGTTTTGCTGAGTGTGTTTCCACCATATATTGTATAGACCGACGAAAGGCAAGAATTAATAGTCGATCGAAAACAGAGCGCAAAATAGCTAAGTAAATGTTATGAAGCAAAGATGTGACAGATTCTTCCATAAAAATTTCGATAAAATCCATTCTCTATTTAACGTTGGTCTCAAATAGATGCCGAGCTAAATGTGACACACCGGGTCTGTGGAAGTGTCTGAAAATATATAGAAATTTTTAATCTCGACACGGCTTTACTTATAAATATAACCAACGGTGAATAACCTACTACTCCCGAGCGGGATGCCTCTGAGTGGAGAACCCAATTCTCGAAACGGGATCATGAGCGGGCGCTCAGTTTGGTCTACGATTTCCGTTGTCCGACGATGTCAAAATCAGCCGCTGTTATAATGCTCTGAAATGTGATTAAATTTATACTTTATAGAGCGATATCATGACGAACTTTTTATGTCGAAGTTAGTTTATCGGGAATATTCTACAGGCAAGCATAATAACTAGCAAGTTGGTATGAGAACTTTCTGCAAATTTCACTCCAAATTCATTGAAATTGTTTATGCTTGACCAGCTTTCAATGTTTCGTTCGACGAGTATGATGCCAGAATCGGAATATTTATAATCGAATGAAAGTCACCTGCATAATGAAATTCTAATGAGAATCAAGTTTGGTGAATATTCATTCATGACAGCCGAAATGTGTATTTTTTATGCAAGATTTATTTCATATTAAAAATTCAGAGCCACGATGAAGTCATAGTCACTTACAGTTTGAGCCCATATTGAAATAATGCCATTTATTCTATATTCTTCGAAAGATTGAACTGCTAACCCTCAGAATTTTGTCTCTCATACTTCTTAGAAATTGGGCTGAGTACAATTAATGCATGAATCCTCGCCGAGAAAAGCATAATTCCATTTTTATCTACATTTACTTTATTTTGTGAATTCTCACATTACTCTGCATTTTACTAGTAGTAGTCTCTGAGATTGTATTGAGACTTTTTTGTATATGTTCGAGAATTCTTTTCTTTTCTCATCGCACTGTTGCTTGGAAATTTATTGCAGGATTCAGCTTTAATGTAAAACAACAATAAAACAATTATTAGAGTTTCATCCAAGACGAATGAAGTTTCCACCATGATCATGCTGCTGCTTAGGTTTGTTACTTTCCAAGGATAATCGTATGTAGATAATCGTACAGAGGTTCAGAACATTAATGACAACTGCATAAATAATGTATTGTATTGTATTGTATTGTATTGTATTGTATTCACGACATGTGACATGCATGTGACTAATCTAAATACAGTAAATTCAAACGAACAAACTAGAAAACATGGAGTAAAAAAAGGAAACTAAGATAGAGTGAACTTGGAAAGTCAAGTCACGATGCAGTAATGCCATTTTGTCTTTGAAGGTAGCTTCTCAGATAACTTGTCACTTTCATAGAAGCTGCATTTGAATTTCGGATGTCCATGGGAACCTTATTCCAGAAGCTGGTGCCGTAGAAACGCAGTGAGCGCCCACCAGCTTCCACAGATCTCACTTTCGGTTGCTGAAACACATTTCTTATGGGGTTCGTCGGCAACACAAAAAGTTCTCCAAGAGCGATTGGAGCATAGCCTGGATTCAGCTGGTACTTCGTTATGAACTCTGTCATGCTTGCTGTATCTCGTATTGGATCTTTGTTCTGGAGACTGCTTGCATCATCTTAAACAGCTTCATATGCCATCTGAGCTCCAACTCGTATGTCTGGAGCGACTTGACAAGTTCTGGTATCGGCGTTGTGAATGCTCTGGTAGCCATTCGTAGACAACGGTTATGCATAGTCTGCATCTTTCGTTTACAAGATGCAGGGAGAAATAGATATATAGACGACACATAATCAAAATGCGGCATAACGTACGTTTGAATAAGTCTCCATCTGATGTTACGGCTTATAGTATTCTTCAGACGACGTATGCCACTCAACTTCCAAGCTATGGTTCTTGTAAGTTTCTTCACTTGGTTTTCAAATGTGAAAGCTCTATCAATATTAACCCCTAGCAGTTGAATACTCTGCATATTTTCCAATCTCGAGTCTTTCATCCTGAATTTCAGATTCGCTCCGCCGCCTCCCAGTCCGATACATTGGAATTTACTTGGATTTGGTTGTAATCCGTTTTCTCTGAACCATTTCAATATATCCACCATCAGAACGTCCATTCTTTTCTGGATTTCTGTGATATCGTCACCTGTTATCCAGTAGGTGATATCATCAGCATACGCGACTACCTTTGCTCCATGCTGCAGTATCATAGGGAACAGGTCGTTTAGATAAACATTCCAAATGAGAGGTCCCCATTGGGATCCTTGAGGAATGCCTCGCGTAACTTCATAACAAAGTTCTGATGTCTTTCCATTGACCTTAACTTGGTTGAAACGTCCGTTCAAGTATGATCCCATCAGTTCCACCGCCCTCATAGACATGCCATAGGCATGTAACTTTCTTAAAAGAAGTTGATGGGAATGCTATCGAACGCTGCCGATAAATCAAGGGAAACTGCTGCGACTGATTTCCTTGTGTCTACCGCTTGCTTCCAATTTTCAATTATGTAAACGAGGGCTGATTCTGTGTTGTGATTCTTCTTGTATGCAAATTGGAAAGGACAGAGCAGTGGAAGAACATACTTTGAAAATCGACACGTCATCAGGGTTTCGACAATTTTTGAAAAGTGAGGCAGTATGGTGATAGGTCTATAGCGCGAAACGTCGTTTCGTGATCCACTTTTGAATACCGGAATCCAAATTCCTCTTTTCATATCAATCGGGAATTGACATTTTGCCACGATCATGTTGAATAGAGCGGCTATGATGACACTGATGGATGCTGCAGACGCCTTGATAGCACGTGAGGGTATGCCATCCATACCAGCCGCTTTTGATGTTTTCATGTTCTTTATGATGGCCTCAACTTCTATCGGATCTGTTTGAGAAAAGTCAAATTCATCCTCGTTCGCATTTAACTCATCGGTGATCAATTTGACACTTAAATGCTCACCGAGGCACTCAAAGTCAGTTTCCTGTAAGCGATTGCTCTCATCATTCATGCCAATGCTCTGGAAGTGCTGTCCGAACTTATTTGCGATCTGCTCGTCTTTCACCAGATAAGTATCACTTTCAACATTATCTTTGAGCAATATCATTGTATTGTCTTTGCACTTGCGACTTTTGATACACACCTCGAATGTCCTGTAAAAATCTTTGCAGCTTTCTGATTCACACTTATCTTTGAAATACTTTGCTGCTGCTTCTCTGTTTAGACTTCGCTCCAACTTTTGCCAATGAGTCTTGCGTTCCCATGCGTAGCATGAGTGATTTCTTTTTCCTGTTTCCTTGTTTATGGGCGCCCTGTTCAGGCAGTAGTGTTTCATACGCCGAGCGTAGACCATTTTCCCATTGAACCAAGGTATTGAGTTAGGACGAATCGCTACTTTTATCAATGGGGCATGGCGTTCTAATATTTGACAGAAAAGTGAACGAACAAAAGCATAGATATCATCTGCTGAGTCAAAAATATTGCACACACCAAATACAGGAATGGCCTCATTTATGTCTGACAGAAACATCTGAGGATCAAAGTTCTTAAAAGAGCGGCATATCAGTGTGCGTTTTTGAACAGGAGGGCGATCTACTCCCAAAGCTGATACCACCATGTAGTGATCGGATAGTCCGGGTTCGTGAACAACAACTTCGCTAATTAAACCTTCACTTGCAAGAACTTGATCTATACAAGATCCACTAGCAGGTCTCGTAGTCTCCTGCACCTCACAGATCACACCAAACTGGTCACATAGATCTTCAAGAAGTTCCGTGTACCTTTTCTCATGTGTTCCCAGAGCGCATAAATTAATGTCTCCAATAACCACGACATTCGATTCAGTTGAACTTGCAATGGTGAGTACATACGTCATTTCTTGTCTTGCAGCTAGATATAGATGGTCTATAGATGGACAAATAGATGGTCGACGATACAAGCAAACAAGTACAAGGCTTTCATGCTCAGCGTTGACATGTAGCATAACACATTCAATAGAACTAAATTTCTTGTCTTGCGGTTCATAAGGAATTCGAGATACTGGTATATGTTCTCTAGCATACACCAATGTTCCTCCAGACTTTTTTCTTCCTTCGCGAAAGATGCGGTACCCAAGAGCTGATAACTCGGCATCGGAAGTGCTGCCGTCTACCTTTGCTTCTTGAATACACATAATGTCCAATTTCAACTTGTCCAGATATCCGCTCTTGATGGTCAGGAGTGGCCGATCATCTTCCTTCCTGATTGAGTTCACATTTATCTGGCCGATACATATACGTTTCTGGTGTTTGGCTCTAGATTCTTGTAGTTGCGCAAAAGTGACTGGCATAGTTGAATATCACAGCAAATTGAACTTGAATGTTGGCAAAAATATTTAGTGAGCCTGGATTTGAACCCACACGGAATAGATTGATCTGGCAAGAGTTCAATCACTCAACCTCACGACCAGCGCGACGGTGTTCGACAAAAGCAGTCACAATCCTGATACCCAGACAACTTGTAGAAATGAGATGTGCAACGTCACCATACGACGCAATTTCAATGACGATTGAAGATACAAAGCTTTGAAGGACTGATCAATTCAACAGCCTAGCAGGGTCACGTTCGCAGAATATCCCAAAATGAATAGCACAAAGCGGCGAAATGATAGGCGATGAACACAGATGACCGAACGACGAGCAAGACCATATAAAATTCTTTGAGAACGGACCACACGAGCCACCACAATTGACCAAAATACACAATCTTGCGAGAGAGACGCGAGAACACGACCAGCACAGACCACAGTCAGCAAGAGTCAACCAGAACCAACGAACAACACTAGGAAATAGAAAAAAACAGCAACCCTTCCTGAAGGGCTACTATAAAATAAATGGAGAAAAAATAAAGGAACCAAATCGACCGAAGTCCCAGGAAACCGGCAATGGTTGGATGGCCCGACGGACAGTGATCGCTACGCGAGTCCACCCGCGCACCCCAGTAACCAGAAAAAAAAACAGGAACTTACTCACTCCCTGAAGATACACGCCGCAAAAAAAAGGGTAGAGTATTCAGGGAAGCACACAGGCGAGCCCCTAGCCCTCGATAGTCGGAGGAAGACAAACGAAAAAGGCTGAACAGACAAACTAGGAAGAAGTAAGACAAACATAGAACTGGGAGAGGCAAACGAAACCAGATGTAAATTAAAATAATGAGAGAAATTGAAAAGAAAAGTGGAGAGCAAGAACAGTAAGGTAGTGGGCAAGAACACAAACTCAACCTACACGGAGAGATACCAAAAACACCAGAGACAACCGGACGAAACAGACGACAACCTCAGAAAAGCAGTAGACACACCCTAAGAAGCGGACGAATACAGATACCCCTAAGGGGCAAGCGGGTGACCAATCTCCTCCGGCCGAAAGCAGACAGGAAAAGGAAGGAGGACCAGCTACCAGGAACGACAAAAGCAGTTCCGGAGACCTGCCTCTTTCAAGCCCGAAACAGGCGCGAAACACGGAGGAGAGAGACCAGACGCTTGCAGGAATAAAAAAAACTGACAACTAAGGAAAAAAAAGAAGGTAAACAGTACACATATCTAAAAGTTGCTGAATGCATCAGCGAAAATGTATCTTCAAGAGGTATTTGAAGAGAGCGCTGGACAGCTGCAAAGAGAAAAAGACCCAAATCTGCCGTCCTTTGATTTAAGGGCATTTTAGACTTTTTACAAATACAGTTTGACTGAGCCTCTGCCACCAATTTTTCCATTCTGTTAAATCATTGTCTGTTAAAGAGACATGAGGAGAGAAAAATCTTTGTAAGGAATCATGGGTAAATCTGTACGCTTTCAATAATCATAGGAAAGTTTGTACTAGAAAGGCCTTTCGCTTACATTTGCCAAGAAATCATATCAAAGTAAATTCTCTTTGTCATGCCTATTGTCTTTGAAATTTCCCTAATGGTCGCAACAATGTTAGCAGTGAATATTGATTGAAAGTCATCATGCAAATTTGAAATGGCTGAACATAGTGATAGTTAGAAAAAAATAATCAAAACTCCCCTTTTCAATTTTAATTTTGCCCCTACTCTTACATGCTGCTTCCTTGTTAGCATGGCTACCAAAATCACTAGAAACAGACCTTGAAAAGTTTCATCAACGTAGTCATGTCATTATTTGTGGGAAGCATTGTAAATGTGACTATTTTCCTTCACTTTCCTCATTAAGAAAAACTCGTTCAATTGATTATTTCAGAAAATGTGAAGATTTCGAATTACATCCTCTTCACGGCTTTGTGCCGTATCGCATGCATCGTAGTGGCCATTTATGTTTACGTGAAGTTAGCTCAACGCGCAGACTACGTTCTTTTATTACGTTATGTCTCGCTTATGATTAACAATATTACGTGTACTTGAATCTATCACACAGATTGTCTAACAACTCATTAATACCACTCTTGATGTTTTTGAAGTCTTGACTGTAATCTAAATATTTTTAGCCTTTTTTCGCACTTTAGATACTGTTGGCCTAACCAAATGCATATTGTAGGCACATTTGCAATTTGAGTGTAGAAAGCTTAAATCAAATCTTGCAATGTCTGATCTATAGGCCATAGGCCCTACCTAACTTTTGATATACAAGAAGCTTTGTATGACTAAACTGCTTTGTTCGGCCTTCCATTATTTGGAATATATCGATGCTACATGCAATATATCAATTTTATTGCTAAGAGCAATAAAAGTAGCATGGCAGCAGTGTAAATCGAAAAATTCGCATGCCTAGATCTATTTGCGGTGTAGGCCTACGTGTATTTCATTAAAAAATGGTATATTTTCATTATGAAAAATAAAATGATATCATTATATATCATTTTAAAAATATGATGATGTCATTGCCGATCACAGGTGATAGGTATTTCATCAAAGTGGAGCAACGCACACTGACTTAACCTATTACTTAAACTAACATGGTTTACACTACTAATAATGGCAAATTCTGAATGATAGTAATATGATAATTATATGTATCATGTCTATTCCAATAACAAACATGAGAATGAAAAAGTTTAATATTGACAGAACGTATTATTATGATCGTGCACGATTTCAAAATATACTTCCTCCATCCTGCATCCTGACTGCTTCAGCAGTTGAATAGACTGATTAGTCTCTGTATGAGTTGATGCATCATTGTTCTTCGAATAAGCAAACATCAAAATTTAATGTATGCCTAATTTCAATCAAATACAGCCTAAAATATATCTTGCTGTTTCTCTACCACTATTTGTGGCATA
Organism: Prostheceraeus crozeri; assembly: GCA_907163375.1. Taxonomy (NCBI): domain Eukaryota; kingdom Metazoa; phylum Platyhelminthes; order Polycladida; family Euryleptidae; genus Prostheceraeus; species Prostheceraeus crozeri. Next base: position 67,649 of record CAJQUW010012189.1, on the reverse strand, counting down.
AAGCGTTGATCATATTATATCAATTACAGTAGAACCTCCATACTACGGACACCGTCGGGACTGCGCCTTAGTGTCCGCAATATGGAGTTACCGGTGATGATACGAACATTATTCAGTACTGAGCTTAACTGTCCGTAATACGGAGGTGTCCGCTGTATAGAATGTCCGCAATAGGAGGTTCCACTGTATATATACATGCATTATATTATGTTGATATATGAATTCGTTTATTATAGTCTCCTTCTTATCTAAACTTGAGATCTTAGTTGTTGTCGGTCCGAATTGTCTCATCGTTTATTATCCGCCTGAGGATGGAGAAGGTCTCCGCAACATGTCGCGTATCGCGATTTGGCAGATTAGTCTTTTGACTATAAATCTTTTCTTTTGGTAAAATCATGTGTGTGCCTTGTCATGCCTTCTCCGCTCTGCAATGTGACATAAAGCAGGTAATAATTCTTTATCGTTTTTACTCACAGTGCTGGTAAATAAGACATTAGATAGCGTCTTCCAATATAGGATTCGATATAAACTATGTATTTAGTTGAATTGATCATTTTAATAAGGGCGCTTGATGAGCGTTGACTAAGCGACCTAATTGAAAATTTGAAATTTGAAAATAGTCGAATTTCATTGCATTCGTTTTAGTGTTATTTAATACAAGTACTATTGTGAAAACGATTCTGTAAGTAGAACTGAAAAATATGTGCACCAAGCGCTTTATTTTCTTGAATTTTGTATACAATGCGGCCTTTTTTCACCAACCGACCTGAATATTGTTATCACGTGCCCTCATGTCTGGTTATCGCGCATACCAAGCGCCTCAACGTCCTTATATCATAATAATGACAAGCTTCATATGTCTTCGGAGCATGTTAGGATAGACTGGCAGAGATTCAGTAGTGTAAGATCTATTCCTCAAAGCAATTATCAATGCAAAAAGTTTTCGAAAGTTTCTGCTTTGTATGGATTGAAAATATATCTGATAAGTGTTTATCACAAATATTCACAACAGCAAATTATCAAAGTGCATTTTTGATATTCGACGTGATAGACTCAGATGAACCTGTTTGATAAAACTCGCATGTGATTTCATCACATGAATTTTGTCAGCTGACAAGTCTATATTACAAAATTAGAATTGTTTCAGAAAAATGAAGTGTTCATAATTTCTTAAATGAACTAATTATTTCCATTTACATGCATCATGTGACATAAAGATGCTTCGGTCACCGATCGACAACAATGTCACTTACCAAAAGCTTCTTTCAGTCACCCTTAGGGTTCAAAGCCATGTTTTATGTTACGAACTAGTTTTATTCCCAAACAAAATAGTCGAGAAGTGAAAAAAAGGAATATTGCAACTTTATAATCCTATTCAAAGGCAATCAGTAGGTGGCCCTTAAGAGGACCGATTTGTGCGTTCAGGCATGACGTGGTGAATCAAAGTCTTTAGGTTCTTCCAGGATCACACCGGCAGTTCGAGGTTCTGTCACAGTTATTGTTCACTTGATTCGAGTAGGACACTTCTCTCTTGGTCGCGCAGACTTCCTTGCTATTCTGGGCGAGCGCACCTTCGTTGCCACTTGCCGCTTCCGTGTTGTAAGACAGAATATGTGAGGAGAGAGAGTGTGTCTGTGTGTCACCGCGCGCAGGGAAGAGGTTAAATGGGGCGAACGTTGAATCGAGCCATCATTATCAATGCAGCGGCTGAGGAGGCTGTGGTAGCTCGTCAAGATGCGAAGGTTAGCGCGGTTCTCAGCTCCAGCGAAGCGGCGGGCTTCGTTTTCCTCCCAATAGCCGTCGAGACTTTCGGCGCTGGGGATCCCGTTGCTGTGGAAACTATCAAGCTGATAGTTGGCAGATGGGCCGACCGGCATGGAGAGCTGCATGGTAAAGCGATCAACTGGATTTTCCAGAGACTCTCTGTTTCGCTACAACGCGGCAACGCTACCATGCTGCTTTCAAGAAGCCCAACCTCGGATGCCTTCCAGGGCTAACTTGCCTCCGTGTATTCGTATATTTGTATTTTCTCTCATGCTACTTGTTTGTACTACATCTTTAGAAAGGATTGCATCAATTGCAATTTAAAATAACCGATTCTTAAATTTAACTTCGTCCTCGATTACCATGGAATAGTGACGCCACGGCTGGTAATCGTTGATGTCAGTGATAAGTTGCCTCGGTAATGAAAATAATTTGGTAAAGGAGGAAAGTAAAATGTAGGAAGAGTACCTTTGTACGTATGAACTCACAACACAAAATGTCTTATGTTTTGTTTCTTAAGGTTTATTTTAGTTCATTGTTCTAACGTCATTTTTATCCCAGCATTTTGTATCGTTCATTTTCATTGAACAACATGCGAAGTACATGTAGGTCGTCAGCTTCAAGCCCTGTTTTGATGTGTAATATCGATTTCATATTATTCGTAAGTTTTCTAAATCTTTCGCTTGTATCATGCTGCTTATATGCTGGCAGCAACCTAATTTCTTGAGAGAAACCTTCATAGTCGCTTATGTTGAAAGTAGCGAATAAACAGCAGAATTGCTGATGCACTTGTGTCGTTTTGAATACAACATACGCCTACCAACAGGTCAATTTCATATTCCTCAATGCTCTCCTCAATTACTGCGATCTCAAAAATGGCTTAAAACACAACGTATTCAAAAAGCATGGTTAAAACACACTTAGAAGCATGCTATGAAAAGCATGATTGAAAATAAGGTTTTACAACCAAGTTTATATGCATAACAAAGAATAAAGCTCATATTCAAAAGCATGGTTTTAAAGCCAACTTTGAAAATAATGGTTTGGAAAAATGTGGAAAGTAGGGTTTAGAACTATGTTTAAAAACCTAATTTTAAAGGTAGTTTCCAAATAGTAAGTATATCAGGTAGAGTGCTGACTCCGCATTTATTGAATCCCCAATGTGTACACACTTTCGATTTTATCAAATGAACAAGAGGTGAATACAATTGGGTTTTGTATATGAAAATTTTTTGCAGTTCTGAGGAAATTCCCACAGAATTGAATGATCATGACAGTAATGCAGAAGGAATGATGGTATTTTACAGATTCTCAGTGTCATGACAGCCTTGGAGATTTAATCTTTGCTAAATTAGCAAGTCGATGGGTTCTTATTACTTTCATGCTCAACCTCAAAAATATATTCTCAGGCGTGATCATATCACAGGCAACCTGCCACACGCAGAGCAAAATCACATGATCAAAGACAATGATTTCAATTAACTTTGAACGATGTTAATGGGTCCACATCACTATTCAGATTCAAGAAATGAAACATGAATTTGATAAAATCATAAAATCATGTCGGTGAAAATTCAAATAAAACTTGAAATTTCAGATAAGAAAGCAAAATAAGAATTCGACTTTTTCATGAAGACTTCAATTATAATGTGGCTCATGAAATTCATTTGTAAATTAGCTTAATTTCCGCTTAGTTAGGATGCTTATTGGCAAATATTCATTCCCTTTGATATCCAACTTCTTTCATACTACTTATAAAGGGGCTTCCATGTCGGTAGTATATAAATTTGCAAAATTTTGACTTTTTAAAAACCGCTCAAATATTTTTTTGGACAGCATTGGACCGTAATCTCCGCAAAAAAATGAATCTTTTCATAAAAAAATTTTTACTGTATACAGATACTTTTTTGAGTCGACACCCTACCTATATATCCCTGTTCTATGGCATTTTCAAGCAATATATGCGTGACAGCATGACTGCATAATTTATGAAATGGCTTGACCTTCATGCTGGATTGCTCATGAATCACTAAAATTCTGAAAATCAAAATGCATCTTTCACGAAGGTCATCCTTCTATTTTCCTATGAACCAAAATTCATTGTTCTTTTTCTTCCTTCCAATGATCCATAAAAATTTGATCTTCTGTACATGATAAAAGACACATGATTGTAACCACAAAGGGTGTGTATTTCAGGCATTATTCAAATTTTGGTCCACGTCAAGCATAATCGCCCCATCTAGGCCAGATAGGGTTAAATGATAGGAATGGTGATATATATTGATATATATGCACATATTAAATGCATGGGTGCCGGGGACTTTGTCTTACTTTGTCGGTTAAATCCAGTTATCAACGACCGGTTAATTGAGTTGTGCCTGTTATACCTGCATACTTGTTGCATTTCAAAATATAGTCTCTAGTTAACTCCAAGCAGCTATGTAGATTGTCCCAAAATTAATGAAGTTGCTTAAATATAGTAATAATGAAGATATATGCGTTCATCTCTGTCACAAGCATAAAGAGGATTCATTAACTACTCAACTGTGAACAAATCAGATGCCGTTAAAAAATATTTCATACGTAATCACCTTATTACAATTTGATACAACTGCAAATATTTTCATTTGTGCTTCAGTTGATGCTGTTAATGGACTTGCCAGCGCGTGAATTTTACAGCAGTCTATCAAAAAGCGGAAGCAGTGACACCTTAGCTTTCACAGGACGAGGCATATCATGATTCGTGATCAATTTTCTGGAACATCTATCACGTGTCAAATTGCTAAATGTGAAAGGTTTTTCAATGCTTTTCAAGAGGGAGAAAGAAGATTGTGTGGGTTCTTGAAGAATACACTAGTAAGCCTACCTCAGATCATTTATTGAATTATAAAGCCTCAGCACTATACCTTCTCCAACCAGTATTGCTAAATCAATACTTGAGATAAAAATGGATATTAATCCTTGTATCTTTCAAAATGTACGAAGCATAAACATTTACTGCAAAAAATTTCTCCAAGAGTCTCCGAGAATTATCGCATGACCTATCATTTCATTTACAGCAGATAAAAAATTTTCAAATTTATCAAGGTTCTGTCGAAAAATCCAATTATTCATGTTACTTGGAGGCGGACAGTAAACAGCACATATTAAGAGTGTTGATGAAATGAAAACTTGACACACAGATGAGCTCAAAGCTATCATGGGTAATTTCAAAATTATGAATACCTTTCAGACCCGGATGAAAAGATTATCGAAAAATCACGGCGACACCACCTCCCTGGACTTATGGGGTAAAAAAATGCATTCATAGCCAGGTGGACAAAGGTCTTAACATTAAGGTGCATCTCCATTTCGGGATATCCAAGCTTCAGACAGAAACATAAAGTTAATATAATGTTCATATATATAAGCATTCATCTCAGTTCGTTTCAGAGTGCTGCCAACTGAACGTGCATTAGATGCGCAAATATTCAATTGATTACTGGCATCATAGGTTAAAGAAGACATGTGAGGTAAACTAAGATTAATCATGTAATTGTGAAGATAAAAAAATTGATGAACACCAACAACAGTTTTGTCAATAAAAATGTTCAATATTTCGACATGTGCTTTAATCATGAACTGTGAAAGAAAGAGCATACAGTAAGCAAAGCTAACAAAAAAAATTCAAGTGCAAAAGTTATCATAGATGTAAAAAACGCTTTACCCGCCCAACCTCCCACAATGTATTAAGCAAATTGTTCGTTGATTTCTGGGCTTAGTTGCCGGATACTGATCATTTCAAATGTTTTCCTGTTTGTAGAGTCAACAAAACCAGGTCTTAGATCTGAAAAGGAAACGTCAGCAAACGATGGGGAAGAAACAAAATGAATATGAGTAAGATGACGGAAAACATCAGACGATGACAACTTCAGATGTTCTTTTCTACGAGTTAAAATGAAATTCGATGAATTTCACCAACATAAAAATGATGAGAAGAGAGAATATACATGTTTTTGCAAAATGAAAATCATGAAGTAAATTAAGTCACATAGTCAAGCTGGCATACCTGTTAGGTCAGAAAGACCATTAAAAACCAAAGTGATAAGAACAGTGTAACAATTTAGTCTCTTACTGGTTCTAGAAAATGGGACAATTACTCGATCATCATGCGCGTGAGGAACAACAGAAAAAAGAGGATGATCGACGTTCTGACTCTTGTAAAAAAGTGAAATATAAGCTTGAAAGCGAACTTCATCAAATGAACATATACTGCTAGTTCAAAGACAATCATTTTTACAGATAATATTGTGAGCTCGTTTGAAAATTCTTTCTATATGATGTCTAGTTTCACAGCTTTAAACGCCAAATAATTGTGTACAATACAGCGAAATACTTTCAATGGTGGCCTTAAAAACAGACCATAACTCGTCATGATTTAACAGTTTTCGTAATACTCCTAGCACATATAATTCTTCTATTACACAATGAAACAACTTTCTGGAAATGTGAGTCCCACTTCAAATCCTTATTCCAAGTTACTTCAAGAATAGCGAGTTCTAAAATCTTCTACAATCGACACGATAAACAACATTCTTTTTATATCATGAACGTTTGCCGTCACATTTTATCGGATCTTTAGGCTTGAGATGTCTCCATAGGGGTTTCTGATTTGTCCAGGAAATATGTATATTCTTGTCTAACTGTTTAACTGTGTCTGAAAAGTGTTGAGCATGAATCATTTATGAACGGGAGTTTGATGTATTTTCTTGAATTCTTACTATTGACATCATTAACTGATCTACGATGTGGAGGCGAAGATAAAATGGAATAAACAAGTCTTCTCGGAAGCCCATTTGCAAGGAATCTATTAGCAATCAATTGTAACGAAAGTATTTTGTCTTCATCTGATGTTGAAAATCTCAAAGCTCTTAATTTTTCCGTTTTTTTAAATAAGGTTTTTTGGCTATGGGGCACGTGACTTTTCCACGGCATGGTATGATACTTGTAAGAGTGAATATCATTGATGTGAAGTTTTAAAGAAAAAGTCTGATCGTTTTGACTTCTTACAATAGTGTAAAAATGATATGGAGTCATTCTGTGGCTTTTCAAGAGTAAATTGAGTATGATTGTCGATAGGCCCCTATCATTTACAATTTCTAATAATCTATAGGAAGTAAAGCGAGAAGAGGCATCAATTATAAAGAAAATGTCATCAATATGCTGTTTTAAAATATGATGTTATCATCATAAACACAACCGAAAATCTTAGATTTCACACTATTCATGTGAATAATGGCCACAACCGGTGATAAGGAATTTCCCATGCTAAAACCTGTGGAATCTAATAATATTGCCATTATATTTCTATGTGGTCTTTTGTGCATTTCCAAGCACTTTTACATCTGTGATAGCTCTTGCACTTCAACTTTGTATTGCTTTTCTTACTTTATGCCCTCTCTTTTCATGGTTCATGATTAAGGTGCATGCCGAAATATTGAACATTTTTATTGACAATAAACTTTTATTGCTGCTTTGTTCGTCAATTTTTTGGATCTTCAACAATGGCGCGCAATCTAAATATAATCATGTTATGATCACCATCATCACTTGCCATTTGATAATTGTCTTTATGGCATCCCAAACATCACCATCAACTAAGAGATTCTTTTTGGAGATCACTACCTGGTAAATTCCATTTGTTCGCTCGTTACACCGTGAGCGCTTACAGCTGCTCTATTTATTTGCCAAGTCATTATCATAAATCTTTTCATGCATGTTTTGTTACATTTTTACAGTGGCGGGCTCCCAGACCATAGGCCTTCGCTCCAAAGTGTATTCCTATATTTCTGCAGCAGACAGTATGAACTGCATAAAATAATTAATTTATTATTTAATCTAATAATGTAATAATAATTAATTAATGATTATTAATTTAATTCATAAATACTTAATTTCAGTGAATTTTCAAACTTGTACAAGTACATGAACATTCAAATCATGCTGGCATCCATGATTACAGAATGAAATGATGTGAGAGATAGATACTGATATTTAAATGAAAGGTACACTGAAGTCCATAGAATACCCAATGTATAACTATTCTGCATGTGAATTGTGATTCACTGTGACTGCCTCTTTTTCTGAACAGCCTCATAAGCATGCAATCCTAAGCTGACTGTTCGTCAACGCGACCCTTGTCTTCCCAAGATTTTAAACGTCAAATGACAATGAAAATGTGATGTTGATTTCTCACATGATGCTTGATCACCTTGGTAAGATTACTATAGAGAACATTCACTCTCGAGGAAGCTCTCACCAACGCAAGACTCTGTTGTGATTATTATAGCTTGTCAATCACTTGCATGTTTCAAATTTAGGGGTGGGGTGCTAAAATGTTTTTTGTGCTCCTCCTGATATTCTATCCCTTGAGAGTGGTTTAGTTTTTATTTCAATGCCATAAACTTCGTGTACGGTGGCTAGAGTTTTCTGCATAATCCGTCGGACGACTGGCCGGTGTAGAAAATAACCACTGTTGAAATCGACACCATAAACATAATATCACAAATATGACCTTAATCATTATCTCTGACTGAATCCCACATTAAATTATGGAACCTTCATCGCTATCTCCTTTCTGCGGCTTCTAACCTTCCGATCCAACATTCAGCCATTGGTGAACGCAGACACGACGATTCAACGCGTCATCATCTTCTCCAAAATTAGGCGAAGCCACGAGTAGGGAAAATTTGCGCATTCAGATAGCTGAATCTAAGAATTTATAAATAGATCTGCTGTAATATATTTGCTTCTTCGTTTCCATCGGGAGAAGACGATCGAGCTAAGCGCACACACTCCACATATCACACAAATCTCTGTGAACATCCCCAGCACATTGTGTAATTGCTTGAAGACCCCTGCAGTTAACAGCTGAGCGCTGGCACTCGGAACGTATTTGAGAGTAGTGACTTGAAACTGTAAAGTGTATGTAAAGTTGTAAACGTAAAGATGCTCTCAAAAACAAAAAATTAAAACTGTTTGAGCCTTTACTTTATGAACGTAAATAATTATTTTTGGGTATGCGTCGAAGGCCTCGCAGGCACGGAGACGACGCCACTGCATTTTTGTCATGGCATCACATAAATAAATATTGCATTCAGTGAACCATTAGTATACCCACAAGGCACCAATTTTCACCATGTTCGCTCGTTACAAGATTCGGACATGACTTTTATGATCTCTTCTTAAATTGAAAAACTCTGTTCTGTTAGACCGAATTTGATTTAAAAAATCTCTGTAGTTGTCATAGATACGGCATATATTAAGCACGTATCAATTGTTTAGTGAAAAATACCATATTTTATGTAAAAAGTTGTGTAGAATGCTGTTCGCTCGTTACATCCCATTGCTGTATTCTCTACATTACAATTTTTTGTACAAGCAATGAATTGTGAATGAAGGTATTGCGGCTGTATTATCGAAATACAAACATTTGCTCTCCAGAGAAAAGTAGCTATAATGTGATTCGGCTAAAACCAGAAATAGATGTAGGCCTGCGCACATGTTAATGCACTCGCAAAAATCGACTTGGATGGAAGTGTTCAGCCACTTGAAGGATCAGATGCCGTTCATTGATTCGTTCAGATTGTTTGTCGAGAATTCCTTGTTTCTTCAAGTTTCTGAAATTTCAATCACACAGGTTTGTTCCATGCTTCAAAACTCCGTACTTTAGTTTATCTTCTTGTCAAAGTCCTTCTGTCGGAAGTGTCTCTCTTTTTCTTTGTTTATGAGTGCCTGATCTTCTTATCTCTGCAGCCGAAAAAAATTTTCTCGCTGAGAGGTGATAGGCATTTTGATACGCTTGCTTGATCAACTTTAAAACTGTACGAATGAGGCATTTAACGAATGAGGATATTCGTCATTAGCACACAGAACCTCATTGCCCGAGCTATGATAAATTTGAAATGTTAATACTGTGTTCATGCTGCCATCGATCACTATTTCAAATCTCGAGGCAGCGTGCTGATGTGGTACGTCGTAGATATCTGATTAGCTGTGTACTACGCGCAAGCATGCAATTTGAAGCTCAACTATAGTTCAAGTAATCTGATCAGACTCAAAACTGGTGCTTCATTTCATGTTGCATGTTTGCAAGATTGGAAATACCCGGCACATCAAATTTCCAAGCAAAAGTGCGATATTAAATGTTATGACAGCAAACAGAAGTATTTTCATAATGGGGATGTCAACAGTAAGATACAAGTTGTCTTCTTTTGCATAATTATGGATAAGACACTAACTAAATGATTTCAAAAGCATGCACAGGACATCGCCATCGCTTTTACTCAGGGACGGAGTTCCTTAAGTGAAATCAGACAGCGCAAAGCAGAGTATAGATGGCTCATAAATGACAACACAACGATAATTTGCAATGTATTAGTAATTTCAGCAGCTTGGAATGAAATTTTTCATAGGCTGCATGGTATGAATACAACTTTCCAACAAATAAGTTAAATAGGCCAATATGTAGCGAGCGAACGCATTCGATCGTTACATATTTTGAGGATGATTTGCAGAAGTTAAGGACCTCCTGAGTTTTTGCCACGACATTATGTTATTAAGAACAGGTTGAAGAAGGAAAATAACAAATATGAACAATACACTGTATCTGAGTCATGAGCAGCCCTACTGTTGCGTTTGCTCGTTACATTTTTATGACACCACTTTTAGAATATCCTATAGCCAAGGTGAGTAGCATATCCATTGACTGGCGAGTATAAATAGTATAAGAGTGATCACTTTTAACGCATCACTTCATATTATGAAATAGAATTTGAAATTTCAAGCTTTTGAGAGTTTACTTTTCCACCTAACATTGCGTCAAAAAACCGAGAAAATCATTTGTCTTTGAGGTTGTTTTTATGAAATTTATAGTGACAGAATGGCATCAACTAAGACGGTATCATGCACTTCATGACACAGCAAAAATAACTGTAACTATTTGAGTATAATTTTGAATTTGAAAAATCACATGTGTATCCTGTTTCACGTGGAATTTACCACCTTCTTTTGAGGATATTGCTTCCGTCAATTCTTCATGACACTTCGAAACCTTCCATATTCTTTTCAGTCAAGAAACATCTATCAGCGCTAATATAGACATCTGGATATCTCCTCACAGAATTCGTGAATTTCTTCTTGTTGCTCACTGGACTTTGTATCAATACGTTCACTAAGCGAGGTCTCTGCTCAGAAATCCGACCAACCCTTTTCGAAGACACTACGACTCAAGGGTGCGCAACCTTTTACATTTTTCGGCCGCCATTTCGAAGGCCGAAAGAATCACGGCCGCACTTAATATGTGAGCAAACAACTAGGTCAATAGCCAATCCATTTTATATTCCACCACTCAAATTAGCTTTTCCTGATGAATGACGCAATGAAAATCGCACATAGACCTACTTCGTAAAGAATGAGTTAGCAAGTTAACCCATGCACGACCAACGGTCAACAGACAACGGGTTTTTGACCCCAAAAGATTTTAAGCTTAAGGCGTTATTAGAACTTGAAAAAGTTGAAAGCATGTTTTTGAAAGGGGCAACCCAAGGAGAAAACTAACTATTACTAACTACTTTACTAAGCTACTGTAATAATTCATAAAGGACTCACGAGTCATGCAAAATTCATTCTTTCAATCATCACACAGCCGGTCTATTCTAGGCATTCAATCGTATATTGACCTACGCATTTCCAGAACCTCGTATATAAGCCTGCATACCTTGCGTTATTACACTAGGTGACATGCCACGCTCAATTACGCGTAATTCACGCGTAAATTACGCGTAATTGCACATGACCCTAAACATCCGTGGCTATTCGTGACATTGCTGCAACATCTGTCGGCAGTCCTGTTATATAGACTTTGCGTCTCAGACCTTGTGTCTGCATGTATCAGAGGCTAAACAATTTGATAGGACCTCAATTTCATGCTCAGGGAAGACAGAACATGCTTATCGGGTCTTCCGTGGTTCAAGCGGCAACGCAGACAACTGTAGACGACGCGCAAACTATTAACGCTCACCCGCGCTTTTTTATAAACATTCCCCATGTTTTAACAGCATCAGATCAAGTGATTTCTGACTCTTTGTGCAGCGCGTATGTACCCGTGTAGAAGAATAGAATGTCTTTAACCACGGATGTTTGGGGTGTTCCGTAATTACGCTTGAATTACGCGTGGCATGTCACCTAGTGTATTGAAGTTATAAAGTATTTTATTATTACCAATCATACAGTTCTTTCGCAACCCAAAACGTGAGCTTTAAATTTAATTATAAATGTGAAATAAAAACACAAATGAAATTTTAACATGCTATCTTTATGAAAATACAAAAAATCTAAATAGGTAGGAATACAATATTTCGTAAAGAAATTACAATATCATTCGATTCAACCCGTTGTTTCACACAAGCACACAACACTACCGCTGCAGAAACTGATCTCGCAGGCATCCTTATTCAGGTCATGTACTTCAGGCTAACAATTCGAGCAAACTACATTTTGTCCCTTTTGTTTCTTTTAGCTGATGACTCTAGCCATGAATGCACATAAAAGTAACTGCCCTAAAATATTCTATTCATGAGTTATAGAACTGCTTGAACGCCTTCATCGCGCCTGCAGACGCGCATTTTTCCAAGCAGCATGGGCATAAAGGTGTTCGACAGTTACAAGGTGACTAGTATGCTACTATAGTTACGATTGTTTTTCGATTGCCTTGAACTCCAGAAATATTTCCAATATGCATGTAAAATATTCTTTTTCATTGTCACGGCCGCAGGTTGCGCACCCCTGCACTACGTCATCCTCACCAGAAAGCTCCTACTGTAGATTCCGGTATGATAACGTAAGCATACAAAGACTTTCTCTTGTCATGTAAGGTGGTCATCTCTTTATAAGCATGACAATTTTTACCCCATTCACAGAATTCATCTCCTCTTCATTTTCAGATATTTTGTCGTTGATTTGCTTACGCTCATCTGAAATAACAGAATTTACAAAACACAAAAATCAGATTTTATCCTTCTCATATTTTCAGATATATGACTTTGATTTTCTCAATTGGTCTGTGAATTTTTTCTTAAGATGGTAATTTCCTTCTGCAGCACATTACTAATTACAGAGGAAATAATATTACGCATCAGCGATTCATCAATACTGGCCGGACGCAAAAATATTATACGATAATTTCATTTGATCATACCAGATTCAATAAGATCTTGCTAGATCTATTATCTGCAAGAGAAAATGACACGACGCAAAAAACAATTATGCAAAAGATGACAGAGATTCGACAATCAGAATTCATGTTTTTATATACATGTAGTTAAATGGTGAATAAAATACAATCGTCCGCAAATAGTATGTGAAGATGAATCATATGCTTTTCGGCTCTTGTATTGGCGTATTCGAATAACTTAATTTATGAGATTTAAATAGAACGACTGAAGGGCAAATGTTTACTTTTCATAAAATTGTACGAGATTGAGATTGCAGTGTCTCTTTTTCTGCACAAGAACTAAGATTTCGCCTGTTCCGGCCGAATGTTTTTGCCTGCATGCACCCAAAATGCCGCCGTCCAATCTAGCACCATATCAACAATAATAGTCAAATATTTTTTGATAGATTTATATTACCATATCAATCTACTCCAGGCAGCCTCTTTGGGTCTCATTGTTGAGTTCAAGGTTTAAATGAAAACAGAAATTGAAAACTGAAACCAATTGCAACCCAAACGAAAGAGAATGAAATGATCAATCATATAAAACGCAAAATTGAAATTAAACTGATTTGTAAGATTGCATCAACTATGATACAGAAACTGAGTGTGATGAAACATGTCTTTCAATGTCGGTACAGTGAATGTGGCATGTTTATAGTAAATGTCACATTTCTTGCATATTCTTCTCTAGTTATTTGTTTTTCAGTGTTGAATAATTATTTAAACCCTAACTGAGAGACCGTTGAAAGGCCTGTTTCAAAATATTTTAAAGGGTCCGTTGACATAATCGTATTGACTACATACAAAGTAGGTGAATTATTATTAAGGTAGAAATAATTATTGCAGAAGGTGGATGGCATTAAGCATTTAGACAAACTGATTCAACATTTATTCCGTGTATTAATGAACTTGACTATACTTTTATACCTTCACACGTGCTTGAATCAAATTTACGTAACTTTCCACGCATGTATTTCCTAATATGGTAATGTGTACATTGGCAAACTCATCTTAACTTTGAATGAGGTGCTTATTACCTAAATGCATTGCATAAGTGCGAGCGTGACCTGATCGAATGCATCATTGCTTTATTAAGCATCAACTATGATGCGCATTCTCGAATGGCTGATGAAATGGTGATTGTCGACTCACCAACTCATCCTTTCCCTTTTGTTGAGCACATGATCTAAAGATATAGAGCTCGCAATGCAGAATCTATCGCAAACATGTCCTCAGTTTTAATTGTCAATTAGAAGTTCAATTTTGTTTGAATATCTCATCATTCAAAAACAATGCCATGCCAAGGTTCGAAGGGCATGTACTCAAATAACGTGTCTGATACTTAACCTACTCAAGAATGCATACGGATCAATAGTTTCATCATCGATGGATTCATAGCTGTATCAGCTGATCAAAAACAGAACCTACAAAATTGATATAAAAAGACAACTTCTGTTTCAAAGTGTCATCTTGATTTGACGCCGACGGCTATTCAATAAAAGTGAGTTATTTCAGAGGCATATTCACTTGATTACATCGACTTTTTGAACCTTGAAGTCAAATCTGCTACACTGCTGCAACTACCCATGACGTGTAAAAGAAAGTCATTCGTTCAGAACTGCAACTCCCAGATACTAAGTGAACATTGGGAAAGCGATACAGCGATGACGTGCAGTGCTCCCGTCATGGGTTGTTGGGGCAGTGTTGTCAGTAATTAGTTCAACCCTAACGCAAGTGGCCTCATAACCCTCAAGAGGATAATAGCTAGCAAACGACCTGTTGAGACTATCACTAAAGAATGATAGCACTTAAATTAACCGATTTTCACCAAAAAATGAAAGACTTTTTGAATTTCACTATCAATAAATAATCTGCTAATTCAGTATTTATAATAATATTAGTTAAATACGTGATAAAGATCTGTACTACTTCAAGCATATAAAACGTAATAATTACAAGAAATTCAGCTTATCATTATCTGCTTAACGTACAGTGCATGTATTTGGTTCTCTGAATAAATCAACTCGGTAATGGCAACAAAGATTTGCAAATTAATGCATTTTCATTACCAGAAATCGAATAGGCCTACATACATGTATGTTAGCAGCTAGTCCAATTAAGTTAGACAGCGAACGTTGTGTTCTTATAAAGAAGAAAATATAACGATGCATGATAATAAAGTGGCGATAATGTTCGACCTGTTTTCTGACTCCCATAGGCCCAAACGGCTCTTTAATGCAAAAAAATCAAAGATTTCTGCAATCATCACACAAAAGAGACAGTGATGTTTCTCAATAGGATGTAGTATTTGTTAGCCAATTTTCTATTAATGTTCAGTACGAAATTGTTGCAAGAGAGATGCTTTAGGTAAATTGCGGAGCCAGAATCGTAGCATTGTAGCAAATATATCAAAGGCTATCTTGTCTTAAGAGCAATCCTGATACTATTTTCCTTCCCAAATCTGATAATTTACAATGAGCGATTATCTCATCTATTTAAATGAGATCACATGACGCTACTGATAAAATGAGCAGTAGCATGTACGTATGCATTCAAAGTGTGTCCGAGCACCGAATACACAGAACTATAATAGAAGCCATTAATGAAAGCGCTTCGTCCAATTTTCGACCGCCAATGTAATTATCTGCCAATCTATTGTGAAGATATCTCTTTCACTTATAGAGGATATAGAGGATTAGAGGATATCTCTTCCAACACATGGACACACCTGAACAGCTGAATTTTTCATTGTATTTTATCTGATAATAACCGGCATCTTCGCTCTCCTGTCAATCTATTCCAGTGATTCTCAACCGGGGTTGCCGCGGCACAACAGCATGCCGAGGAAGACTCTAGGGGTGCCGCCAACCTCGGTGTGCAATATGTTGGTCAGCAACGTGTTTATAAGTTACACCTATTTATGCCACTTTGTTAGAATGAATAGAATAGTGACATACATAGAATACTAGGTTTTATGTAAGTTAAGCTGGGATGGTTTTCATGGTATGGCTGCTGGGATGATTTTCATCATCTTATGAGAATAAAGCAGCTCAATGTGTTTCCGGAAAATATGAGATAAACAGCTATATGTACAATATACATATAGATTGCCCGTACACTAGGTGACATGCCACGCTCAATTACGCGTAATTCACGCGAAAACTACGCGTAATTGCACATGACCCTAAACATCCGTGGCTATTCGTGACATTGCTGCAACATCTGTCGGCAGTCCTGTTATATAGACTTTGCGTCTCAGACCTTGTGTCTGCATGTATCAGAGGCTAAACAATTTGATAGGACCTCAATTTCATGCTCAGGGAAGACAGAACATGCTTATCGGATCTTCCGTGGTTCAAGCGGCAACGCAGACAACCGTAGACGACGCGCAAACTATAAACGCTCACCCGCGCGTATTCATAAACATTCCCCATGCTTCAACAGCATCAGATCAAGTGATTTCTGACTCTTTGTGCAGCGCGTATGTACCCGTGTAGAAGAATAGAATGTCTTTAACCACGGATGTTTGGGGTGTTCCGTAATTACGCTTGAATTACGCGTGGCATGTCACCTAGTGTACATACGGAGGAATTCGTGCAAGCATATACACGTACATGTATAGCATGTACTTAACATAGCTTTGCTTATCATGAACAATATACAAACTCTTGTTTAATAGATGCAAGGAAACATAAGTAATGCGCATTCATGGGCCCTAAAGATGTGACAACATAATAGGCATACCATGTTAATTCAAGCATTCTATGATTTCCGCGTGGGATGCCGCCGAAAATAAGACTACGAACAAAGGTGGCATGCCGCGTTGTGAAAAAGGTTGAGAAACACTGATTTATTCCATTTATTCTCAAACAGGACTACCGCCGACTACAAAGGTTTGGCGCCGCTAAAATTTTTCGTTTCGGTCATCTAGATTGTTTGCGATCAGTTAATATTAAATGAGGGGTCATTATTGTATATTGGTCGCTATCTTTAATATCCTGTTTTTTGACTGGTCGGCGTCGTGAGAAGTTGCAAGAGTCACACATTCATGCAACTCTTCCTTCACTTCCAGGCTTTCAACAGAGCGTATCGTTAATATGTTTTGATTTGATTTGAATTCCATTGCCTGTCTTCACTGCTGATAGGAATTAAATTCTTGATGATTACAACAATCTTTACATTTTATAACTGCGGTCTCAGCACAAAGCATGGAATGTGGAAAGCTCCGTCACCACCAATTAAAAGTACTTATAACGGACTCCTCCGTCATCCGCACATGAAACCGAATGTAGACTATTTTATTGATAATATCGTATATCTGCATTTAAAGGACGGCGGTAATTGCTGCTATCTGCATTTTTAGCAATCTTCGTTATTTTCGACAAACGTAATATCAATGCTTATCCGGATCCTGTGATAAAATTTCAGCGGCTAATACAAAACTTAGGAAAAGCCACTTAAAAGTCTGGCCCCTAGACTGCTAGCAAAAATATCGCATGTATACATGCGTTTTAGGAAGTGATATCTCACATCTACATTCTTGCTTAATACTAGAAGGGCCAAGAAATTTCGCTACCTAGAAGGACCAAAGCAGTCAAAATTGACCGGCATATCTTAAGTAGTAAATTAAATTATTTTCATCCATTTTATTATAAATATTCACTTGTAGTATTACATCAGTTATTATTTTAGTCATTACCCATTATTACCCATCATAATATCACATCTAAGCCTGTGTTGCATAATATGACATGTACATGCTATCATCATGTATGATGATGTGATTACAAGAAATTGAAAAAATTATGATAGCTTGATGATTAGAAAGATTCCATCAAAGTCGACTACCAGAGAAATTAGGCACTTTACCTGAAAAGTTTCTTTTGAATATCCAATCGACTTGTAAAGAGTTGGCTAAAAAATGGAACAATTTAAGCTACTTCACTTCAGTAGCAATGAAACATGTAGCAACTGCCTCTTTTTTTACCATTCCGCAGCAACTGTTTTTTGTACATTCCGCATTGTGTTATAGACTTACTTGAATAGCCATACTGTCATTTTCTCCGTCAAGGCCAACATTCTCGCGATTCTTGAATCGACTACAATGCGTTTGCGGCAGGCCCACTTCTGCCTTGTCTCTATCTGTACATTGTCTTGAAATACAATTGGAATATGTTGTCGCTGTGATAAATCGCATGTAGCTGTCATCCGAAATAGTATCGATGATTCTATTCTCGCCATATCAATGAGGTTGAAAACACGGCCATTGGCAAACGCCGACTACCAGCTTTTCGTGAATGGTATCTCGACATCTGGTCGAAAACAACAACTCCACATTTTGCAGTGTTGTAACATGAAATTGTTTCAGGAATCCTCTTTTGGATAGTAATCAAATTCTTGATAAACGCACGACGCTGGATCCGAGCATTGTCGAAAGCTTTCCCTGCAGGCACTTGTTTATGTTCGAAATCACAAGAACAAATGTCCATTCAGTCCTTGAATGTAATGTTACAGAAGTTCAGTTGTTTCGTGATCACTTTTACTGTTGCTGTCAGATTAGTCGGCATGCTAGTCACTATTTTGTATGTCTTCGTCGTCGTTAGAATCATTCCAATCGATTCTTTGCAACTCAGTCAGTATATGATTAGCAATGAGCCTTCTTGGCCACTCATTGCTTCGATCACCTTTAGCCATACGGTTGCTAATGAAGCAGTCATGATATCTACACAGTCACTGACTAATGAATTCCATGACCTTATTCAGTATCTCCTCTCCATGGTTCTCGGTTGCTTGTTTGAAGAAATCAATCAATGTAGATTGTTGGTATACCAAAGTAATTTGTGCAAAATTCAAGAAAGAAATGATATTCAGTACGTGTTTCTGCATATCGAATTTTCATGAAATTGTGAATATGAGGGATTTTTGGAAATAGAAGTCAAAGGCATATTAAATTATGCGTAGTCAATGGTCAACCTTTCAATGTGAAAATCACTACTCATCCGATACATTTCACTCACTTTTGACAATGAGACTATACGCTTGTTCCTCATTCCAATTTCTATTTGAAAATTGAATTCAAAGTACAAAAATTCTAAGTGTTATTAATAAGCGGTCATTTTTGACCGGTCCGGTCCTTGTAGGTAGACACACATAAAACAAAGAAAGTAATAGGTCCAATCAAATTTTGATGCGACTTATATGAAGCCACTACATATTCAAGAAAAGTCAAGGCAAACTAAGTTGGAATATTGAATTTCATAGAATAGCACTTCATAGTTTAGCAGCGGTCAAAAATGACCGGTCGGTCCTTCTAGTGTTAATACTCACATGTGCTTAGCAAGTAATATCGCACATATGCATTCATAATATGGATTACACTCAATTGCAGCCACTTCTTGGATTCCATTTTGTATTTGAAAGCATCTTGTTGATATCAGAAGGATGTTAGAAAGCACATGCTGAAATGTCTCCCATTTTCGATAAGCATCGTAATGTACAGACAGTTTTTGCTTCTCCTGAAAAGCTTGCAATTTAACACATAGTAGCAATTTAACACATACCGTATTTACTCTAATAGAACCCGGACCTCTAATAGAACCCGAGTCTCCAATAAAACCCGGGTCAGAGCAATCTGAATTAATAGAACCCGGGTCTCCAATAGAACCCGGGTCAGAGCAATCTGAATTAATAGAACCCGGGCCTCTAAGAGAACCTGGGGTCTCTCATAGAACCCGGGTAGAGACTCAGTAGCATCTTATTGACCTTGTAGGTGAACCAAAAAGTATTTTTTCAGTAACAAAATTCATTTGACGGGAGATAAGTAAAGGAAACAAGCGAATATTGGATGGTAGCGAAGATGACCTCATCGAATGCTTCAAGGCAGGGCATCCATGCCATGATGCCCTCTCGCGCTTGTGCGAAGTGGAAGTTGACCTTGACATCGATGAAGAACACGAAGAAGAGGACGAGCTGATCATTATAGATGAAGACGAATGACTCAAGTTGCTTTTCAATATACCGGTAGATATGGAGACTTTTATATACAGTCCAATATAGAGATTTTTCCAACTGGTAGCCGTTCTTCCTTTGCACAGCGAGTGGGTCTTTGACTTTTTTGTGACTAAATTACAATTACCGGGGTTAGCTTATGGATCGTTCATAATCCTCTCCTCATCCGCCACTCAATATGCCATGAGCATAGTGAATGTAAAAAAGACTTCGACTACGGTATACTGAGCAGTAACAGCAAAAACTGTCATACAATAGGCCGGCATTTTTATGTAGGTTCAACGAATTCTATGGTTGATGTCATATTTTTAATTTTTTAGTGATCATTTTTCAATGTAATTAAATAGAACCCGGGCCTCCAATAGAACCCGGACCTCTAATAGAACCCTGGTCAGAGCGATCTGAATTAATAGAGCCCCCCGGGTTCTATTAGAGTAAATACGGTATATTAACAAAAGACCTTAAAATCAAATGAGATATTGTCTCCACAACGACGATATACAGATCAATGAAAGCATAATGATTATCAATGATATAATGGTGTTGTACATAGAGAGAATCACAAATGATAGGACCTGGAAGGAGAGGACACTATACTATAAAACGAATGACATTCACTGTATGAATCACGTGGAATGTAATCACATTTCCTTTATATTTTTGACATTGAATGTATTCACGTCATTTCCTATCATGTTCATGCATCCTTGCACTTTGCACCCTTGTCTATGAGGCTTGACACAAATAGATTTGGCAAGTTTCCTAATGTTCACAAACAAGTGTTTTGAGCAATTTAATCTGCATTTAGTCAAATCCTTTCATAGGCCTACAGTGCCGATCAGAGACATAATAATAACACATGCACATGTAAATTTAAAAGAAAAGTCAACCGAGGCTTCCTAAAACTTTCTTTTTCTATTGCTGCTTATCTTGGGGTTCATTTACTTTAAGCTGTGTAATGCAAGTCAATGTTGTGAAATGTAGTGTCCAATAATAAGTCAGCGAACTCATTTGTAGTAGAAATGTTCATCTGCAACTGTGTTAGACCGATCATTTTACACAACCACAGTTTGACAAGGTATCAAAATAATTATACGATTGATATTTTTCCTTAAATTCTCCACTAATTCCTTGAAAGCTTTCAGCGTCTATATCTATGTTGTTGCAGGGATGAAAGCCTTTATTCTTCTGATCGCCTTTGTTGCTGCGGCATCAGCCTCCACTCTTCGCTTTGACCTCATCAAGCAAGAACATAACGATGACTGGGAAGCCTACAAGGTGGCATTCAACAAGAAATACGAGACTCAAGTGCACGAAGTCGTTCGGTAAGATTTCCGAAGATGTAATTTTGTCAGTAGCATCGTTGGTACTTGTTAAGGCCCCCACGCGTTTTCAAATTTGCTTAAAGACTGTGAAGAATCAGCCAATCAGCCTCAAAGTTTTCTATTCTAGCTTTGAACCTTGAATGAAGGACTATCTGTCAAACAAATTGCATTTTCAAGATTGCAGAATATTTACTGTCATTTAGGCGTAATTCTGAAGGCATTGGCTGCCAAGGACCGGGAGCACCCGACTTAGCTTTTCACCGCACACATGACGATCGAGCGCTCTTCAACTTGCTTGTGCGCGGACCTGTGAACGGAGAAACTTATGGAAAATTATAGAATATTATGGCCTCGTTGAAAATTGCAAAATTACCAGATTTACTTCACTAGGTGAATGAACGAGGGGTTTTTTAAATTCACCATTGTTGATCAAAATCAAATATCAAATATCTCTCTTTTTCGAGGTTTTTTTGAAAGTATTTACAATAAAACCTCGTGACATAAAAAGGGAGAGATTTGATTTTGATCAAACAATGGTGAATTACCAGATTTGCTTCGAAATCGCAGAATTCTTTTTGAGGTATTAAAAAGAGGTATTCTTTTCGAGGTATTCTTTTTGATAAATTGCGAAAGTTAATTTTTTATTAACAGCTTCTTTATAAAGCTATTTTCTCTCCTTTCAGTCGCATTCAATGGGAAAAGAACCTGAAACATATTCAACAACATAACCTCGAAGCTGACCTTGGCAAACACACCTATCGTCTTGGTCTCAACGCTTATGCAGATCTATCTATTGAAGAATTCAAGCAGCTTCTTTTGTGTGGTGGTCGAAACATCTCTCGGCATGGCGCTTCAACTTTCATGCCTCCCAGCAACTTGGCGCTACCAACATCAGTCGATTGGCGTAAAAAGGGCTTCGTAACTCCTGTCAAGAATCAGGTAAATTCTGAATTGAATGCCACGAACTTTCATTTGGTGCTGATATTTGCTGCTAAAAAGATTTCGGAATAGAAGTTACTGAAAAGCAGAAAGTAACTGATGAAATGCGATCGTAGAAGCTAAGGGTACTTCTATTCCCCCTCCCCCCACATCCTTGTTGTTGACACCCACGAGAATTGCATCATCAATGAGCATCTATTGCGCATTGATAAGCTCATTGCATAAGCGCTGAGTGTGTAAAATTCCTCTGGTTTGTAGAAAATTTACAGCACTTGCTTTGTCGTTCAGGTACTCATGGGTTATCTCAACCCCCAGGTTTTCAAAATTGTCTAAAATCTGCAAAAATGAATCAAACGTCACCAAACTTCACGTAAACGTACTTATGCATATTTTCTACCCACACACAAAATTTTATGCATATCAGACAAGTACATTTTGCATTTGAGACGATCACGTGAAGTGTGGCGAAGTCTGCTGCTTGATATCTGACTTCGTCTGTTCGACGCATTATTATTACTCGCGTGTGCATTGTTCTCTCTCCCTCTTCGTCTCATCCACTGTTATTTGAAATCTTCCCAAGACCACTACCTTGCCACACCTTTATTAAGCCAAGCTTATTAAAATGAGGGATGTGGCCTGGTCATCATCGCTTCACGAGTTGTCGAGAAATTACGTTGTTGACCTCAAGTGCTTTCTGCTCCGACGGTGAGTTCAGACGAAGTCAGAACAAGCTGCCGGCATCGCTGCACTTCAAGTTATCGTAATTGTAATTATTAAATAAATCCTAATCAAGTAATCGTTAACTCCTAATTCAAAAAGTACTTGTCCGATTTGCCT
Source organism: Prostheceraeus crozeri (assembly GCA_907163375.1). NCBI lineage: Eukaryota > Metazoa > Platyhelminthes > Polycladida > Euryleptidae > Prostheceraeus > Prostheceraeus crozeri. The sequence continues at coordinate 44,522 of CAJQUW010012189.1, read as the reverse complement.
AAATTTTGGCATGTGTGAAGGGGATAACCTCACATATTTGTGCTTAAAGTTTTGTGACGATTGATTCATCCCTACGGATTTTAGACAAATTTGAAAACGTGGGGGGAGATAACCCATAAGTACCGTCGTTCATTAGCACTGCACTGTGGACAACAATCCCACGAAGTTCATGATCACAGCTGCATCCTTTACTCTAGCTGAGGACCTAATGTACTGATCCTTCATCCTAGGGTTCAAGTAAGACTTCGCACTGGTGTTGCACGTACTATCACTCAGTGACAGAGTAAGTCTATTCTAAATGTGACTAAGTTTGACGAAATTTGATGAATTTGGAAACATTGGAAAATGTGGGGGGGGGAATAGAAGTACCGAGGCTAAGTATTCATGCCTGCACTAGTATTAAACTCATTCTCTCTGTGTGAGATGTCTTTAAACTATCGTGTTGTGAAGCTCGATCAAAAGATTTAGCACGAAAATGCTGTAAGACGTTGAGGTGCCGTTTCAAAATTTGCTTTTGTCATGTTAAATGCTTTATTATTTGTAAGTTATGGAATGCAGCTTATGCAAGCATTTACTCGTACACATGTTTAGGCACCTGACACTCTCTGATAACGAGAATGTGAACTAGTAAGAATTGTAACTTATTATTTTTATCTGGTAGGCCTATATCTTTTGTCATGTGTCACTTACTGCAAAACGATGCACTGTGTAGTGGCAAAAAATCATTCTTTATTTTCTTCTTTCTTTTTTTGAGACAGCAAATCAGAAGTTTGTTAATAGAAGACTTTTAAATGAATATTTGATTGTTAAAAAGCAATTCTAAAGATAATTGCTTTTAGTTGTATTCTTTATTATTAGACAGTGAATCCTCCACAACATCATAATCAATTCTAATAAAAATAGCATACGTTTGAATATCTAAAGAGAATGGCAACTATTAATCAATGAAAGACACCAACACCCTTGATTCCCCGACCGCACTCGCATGATCCAGGAATCGAACCGAAGTCCGCGGTGGAGAGGAGCTCGCACCTTCTTCACTAGGCCCCGCTGACGACAGAAAAGGAATGCGAGTGAAGGCAGGAGTTATCTCCAAGTGATATCGACAGCATGTTTTCCTATTATTAATTACTAAAAGAGCGCTAGCATAAGTTTATGAAGAAAATAGCATAATAGCAAAGCGTTCGGCTAATGACACCTCAACTCTTGTCTTTTAAAGGGACAATGCGGCTCATGCTGGGCGTTCAGCACCACTGGATCTTTGGAAGGACAACATTTCAAGGCAACTGGAAAGCTTACATCACTCTCTGAGCAGAATCTGATGGACTGCAGCAGGGCTTATGGAAATTTAGGATGCAATGGTGGACTTATGGATAACGCATTCCGCTACATCAAAGCCAACGGCGGTGTTGATACTGAGGCTAGCTATCCTTATGAAGCCAGGGTAAGTGAAATATCTCAATTTTATCTGTCATGCAAATTAATGACTATTGAGCAATATTTCTTGTGCAGAATGGCCGATGCCGGTTCAAGGCTGCTGATGTTGGAGCAACAGTAACTGGCTACACAGACATCCCATCCGGTGATGAAGATGCCCTACAGAAGGCTGTAGCTTCCGTCGGTAAGTGAAAAACAATTTACATTGATACAAAAGCAAGAAAAGTTTCCTGAACTTAGTTCTTGGGTTCTTCAGATTAGTCCACTTGTACATTTCCCGGAATGCTTAAGACAGAGCATGATCTCAGAATTTATAAGATAGACAAAGAGTTTCATTCATAACATTATTTAGAAGTCACTTTCAAATAATGTTTTCTGATATGAATGACATCTGACTTGGATTCTAGTGTCGAGATAGAAATAGTTAGATTGCACAGAACTTTCAGCGACGTTCTTAGAGTTATGAAGCTTCCGGCTGATACATCAAGTGGTTGCTTCAATAACAGTTGGCGGGAACAATAGTCAGGCAGAAATCAGTGGCTGAAATTTATTCAAGCCGCATGGACTTTTTGTTAAATATGATCATTGTGACTGTGCCGATTTTCCGACAGTTTCTAGTTTGAGAAAGGCTAGAGCCTGTTATTTTCTACTAAAATGTGAGTGTGTTGATGTACACCCCTTCACGACTTTGTACCTCCACGTTTACCGAGATCTGGACTTTTTCAACAGCCAGCTGCACACAGTTCTCGTCGATTGCATTCATTTTTCCCCTGGACTTGTAATTTAATGAACAGCTAACGTTCATGCGCTCTTCTATTGCATTTTTCAGACCGTATTTCAAAATTTTGCATTGCATACATTCTGAGGATCTGTTGCCTACTCCACCTGTGATAGTATTATTTCTTTATGTTACGCAACTGCTGCCTAAGTTATGTGTATTGTCTGTAGTATTGATATCTTACATGTACATTGTGATTTTTGCAATTGTACTTGTAAATAACGATTTTCATTTATTCAAAATATTCGCTTCCTTTCATGTCTTTCGAATGGGTTTTATGTTCTGCAATAATAATGCTGAATCGAATACTGAATTCAAAATTCAAAAAATATAACTCTTGATATTTGATGTAATATAAGTATTTTCTCATTTTTCAAATACAGTCTTTAATCAAAGAAATTAAACCACTGGAATCACAAAACAAATCCTAACGACTAACTTGGAAACTTTGTTGCTAAATTTAAAGCTTTCATGTACTGTACATACTGAGCTATCAAAAGCAATATACAATGCATAGAATGATAAGGCTGGCAGGACAGATCAGGATCACCTCGGCCTCCAGAAATATTGCATGGACATGCTGCTTGCAATTTGAAATAACATAACTAAATGGAAAATTCTGGTAAATGGAACTAAATTTAATGTGTGATTTCACCCCATGCTTGCGCAATCTGATGATTTAAATGTAGACTGTAGTGTAGACAATATAAATTTATAAAAGCAATTGGCATTTTAAGTGACTATTAAAAGTATTGCTGAAGTACTATTGAAATTCTAAATTATTATGTTCTAACTATCAGTCTTGATTGCATCTGCCTGCAGTTTCATACTCTAATTTTCAACTTTCACTCGCTGATACAGGAATTTACTGGATTAGGAAAATTATAGTTTGCTAGTCATTAAGTGATTCTAAACCAGTTGCAATTCTCTTTCTTCTGATAATGATATTGGAATACAATCACTTTGACTTGCAGATTATTCTTGGCATTAGGTGCAATAAGTCCTGCAGTCCTTTTTCTGTCGATTGCATATCTAGTATTATATCTACGTATTCATAAGGAAAATTAGGATGTTCAACTGAAAATTAGGATGCTATTTTTGTGAATATTGTGTCTATGTGCCACTTCATCAGCCTGCTATGACCATTGTGTGATTCACTTAAAGCAGATCACTACAAAAATTATTATTATAATTAAAAATACATGCATGCATGTAGTAAATTTTAAATACAATCTTTGCGGAACGATATCGAAGATTGTTCTTCTTTTCTTTCAGGGCCGATCTCTGTCGCCATTGATGCAAGCCACATCAGTTTTCAATTGTATAGATCCGGAATTTACAATGAACCTCAGTGCAGCACGTCTATGCTTGATCATGGTGTTCTTGCAGTCGGCTATGGTACACAAAATGGAAAGGATTACTGGCTGGTAAAGAACAGCTGGGGAGCCAGTTGGGGACTGAGCGGATACATTCAAATGTCCCGAAATGAGGATAACCAATGTGGTATTGCAACCCGCGCTAGCTACCCATTGGTGTAAAGCACCAAAGAAAGTTCTGAAGATTTCTAACTGACTTTCCATCACTTCATTCCATCTAGAAAGTTGATGTGCTGATGTGACTAATCTGATAGATGCATGTTAGAGCATAGCCTAGTGGCCTGTGTGGCTGCCAGAAGTTATAAAAAGTCCTCTGTCTTCATTAAAGTCGCGTTTCTCTGCTGCTGCGACTAATTTTAACTCAAATTTTGTATGTGGCACACGAGTAGCGAATGATATTCGGGTGAAGAACCAAATCGATCGTCGAGTTTTGGGGGGTCGAGTTCAGACATGTGATGAATGTGCGTCTCCCACATCAAGTATGGTGCAAGTTTGGTGGATAATGGACACCTCACGTGTGTAGTTCCCGCATGCACTCTCCACCAAGTCGCAGAGGCATCATTGACATTGACTCAGAGACGCTTATCATAGTAAAGGTCCGTTCACATCCGCGCATCTCTTTGTGAACAGTACCATAGGTTTACTAAGGTTCTGGACAAAAATTCTGGATGACCTAGGACGCGCCGCGCCGCATCCGGTGTGAATGGACCTTTACTATGATAAGCGTCTCTGAGTCAATGTCAATGATGCCGCTGCGACTTGGTGGAGAGTGCATGCGGGAACTACTCACGTGCGATGTCCATTATCCACCAAACTTGCACCATACTTGATGTGGGAGACGCACATTCATCACATGTCTGAACTCGACCCCCCAAAACTCGACGATCAATTTGGTTCTTCACCCGAATATCATTCGCTACTCGTGTGCTACATACAAAATTTGAGTTAAAATTAGTCGCAGCAGCAGAGAAACGCGACTTTAATGAAGACAGAGGACTTTTTATAACTTCTGGCAGCCACACAGGCCACTAGGCTATGCTCTCTATGGTCCTTGCTCCTGTCAATTAAATGAGAATACCATGAGAGCCGTGCGACTGTGATGTGGCTGTGCATGTTGATAGCATACCTTTACTTTGAGCTTTATAACAGTCCTCACCATGCTTTATGCGGATACACTATTGAAAGTCACTTTTGTAGTGTGGTTCAATGGTGCGAATCAGTAGCATTACAGGATGTTACTTTGTAAATCGATGCCGAAGTCAATGCATGCGGTATCGGCATTTATGATTGCAGCAACAACAACTATTTTATTGCATCATTTTGCGAGAACTTTAGTCACATTTTCGTCATCGTTTTTGTCACATCAACACTTTAACTAACAGTGATGTTTTATTTTGGAAAAGCATTTTTGTAAACAAATTAAAGTATGACACCAGATTCATGTGTTTTCTATTCAAAGCAAGGGCTATTGAGACAAGAATACTACAATGCAAAGGCCAACTCCTGTGCTGAGAAAGATTTGTTTTTTGTGATTTTTTCAGTGAATGCTGTTAAGTGGCATTGGCTTGGATAAATATCAACATGAACAGCTAAAACGTAAATAAACACGATTTTCAGATTCGGACATTCGAAAAGGAACTAAAAGACACGGATGGTCAGACATTAGAACATTTGCATAATTCAAGTTTTGTTTGATGATGAGAACTTTAGGCAAATAGCTAGAAAAGATACAGCGGTTTCGGATATGAGTCGAACCACCGCTTTCAGGTATGGAAGGATGTAGGCCTACAAAATCATAAAAAATGACAGTTGTGCAAGCATTGAATAGCTATTTATTAGAACAGTAATGGCTCTCTCATTAATACTGAGGTAGGTCAAGAGCGTTTGCTTGACTCCTATGCGACATTTTTTCAACCATCGGTTTGATGCAATTTGCAATAGATTCAAGCATATAGGCCTACAAAGTATATAAAATGAAAATTGCACCAAACATAAAGACTGCAGAGCGCCAATTCGCTCTCTCACACACACACACACATTCTCTCTCTCCATCTCTCTCTTTTTCTCATAATTCAAAATTGAAAGGTTTTGTATTCAGGAAACAATTTCCCAAAATCAAAAAATATAAGTACATGAGGAATGACCATCACAAATGTTATAATGTCTCACTGAACCACGCATCGGGCAAATGAAGGATGGTATTGGAGGATGTCTCAAAAAGTCGCAAAATATTAAACAATTATGATGCTATGATTAGAAATGATGCCATGATGACACACAATGATGAGAAAATATCAACATGAGCGCTAACTGTTCATGGCTTCTTTCCTCAACATGGCTATATTAGTATACCACAATTATATTTGCAGGTCATTGATTGCTTCATACGTGTTATCCGTAAATTCGAAAATGTCTCCATATTGTCTTCCTCATTGAAATTTCTGCTGTTCTAAACCTTCGTTATTCATCGTACATGTCGAGATGCAAAATTTGAAGTGGTGCTGGCATATTACCCAACGACTTTCCTCGAGCTCTTTGACAATCTGCATGGTGTGTGGCTAAGTCTTCAATCAGGCCTAGTGTTTTATCGTGCTTTGGTTTCGCGAAGTTCAGTCAGTTATTCGCCAATGTCATAATTATTAAATTGAACACAGCAAAATTGCATCTTCGACTTGCTGCTCCTACAACTGAATTGAAAACTGTATAACTGACCTTTAAATATAAAAGTCAATATCACAGAGCTAGGCTATCATTTATCATTACCTTGTGGTGATAGCTATGGTATAAAACAGTTATACCATAGACAAGTTTGATGTATGGAGATTTTCATAGTCTCAAAACATGAGTATTCTGCATAGATCAGTCGCTAAAGCTCGTGATCTATGCAGAATACTCATGTTTTGAAACTATGAAAATAAATCCCCATACAGCACATATGTCTATGGTATAACTACTACATAGTTCATACGAGTAATAGGCATTGCGGTACAGCAAGTATATCGAAAGAGAGGAGATGTCATGCAAGAATTGGAAGTGGCATTAGTCTGTATTAGCTGAAATACTTAAAATATTGTGCGTCATCATTTGATATCATCAACTTTCAAGTCATTAATTTTGATCATTTTTTAAATTTAAATCTATCTCTCTTCCTCTCTATTACTGAGGTAGGTTAAGAGTGTTTGCTTGACTTGACTCTTCCGAACATTTCTTCAACTATCGCTTTGAATCAATTTGCAATCGAAGAATACTTATTTGTTGGTTTTGTCAATCAGTCAGAGTTGCTTTAAAGGAAAACTTAAGCAATTTTACTAGTTGATCTCAGATGCTTGCTTGAAGCGCAGTTATCAAGAATGTGGCTAATCGAACTGTCCCATCGAGTCTTCATCAATCGATTTGTACCATCAGCAGCGTTTTGGGAATTTAATTGCTTTAACTTGTTTATTTACTTAAGTATTTTAAACATTACCTGCAGTGACAGTGCACAAAGATCAAACAACAGCTCTGGGTACGGCTGCAAATTAAATTGGGGGTTGCGTTAATGTTGAAATACTACTAAACCATCCAACTCAATGAAACCTAGAAAACAATGTTTTACATTATGTATCAGCTTCGCTAAATTAAAAATCTGTTATAACATTATTTCAGTTGTTGTATACCAAAATCAGTGAATGGCATCCAATTTTATATCATGCATTTCAGCTGCTTCAAAGCGCTTTCATAACTTCCTCGCAGTGAAAGAAGAATAGCCATAAGCTAAGAAATGGTAAATAAAGAAGAAAAATAAATAAGGGTTATCTTTGTTAGAAAGACAAGGGGATCATGATATGAAAGGATAAGATTTATTGATCACCGTAACTCACCGAATAGATTGTGGTAGCTTCCGGGAAGTTACCCGAAATTATAATACCGCAAACGGACGAAATGTGCGATATAACCAAGTGTTGATTAGTGCAGAGTACAGACCCGAAATATGCGAGTTACAGGTTAGCAGGTTAACACGCTACAACATAGAGTAAGCATATTACGTAGACAAATGTCATAATCGAAGACAATTATCATAATTAACTTTAAAATATGTGCATGGGTCGACAATATTCAGATTCAAGAAATGAAGCATTAATTTAGTAAATCACGAAATCATGCCGATGAAAATTGAATTAAAAACTTTAAATTTCAGTCAAGAACTTTCCCATGAAGACTTGCAGTATAATGCGGGTCATAAAATTTTTTTTGAAAATCGACTTACTTTCCGATCATTTAAGACATCTGTTAGTAAATTTCCATTCATTTTGATATCCAATAAGTTTCATACTACTTACATAGAAGTACTAAATCAGTAGTATGTAAAGACATTAATAATTTGCAAACATTATGGATGTATATGTATATCCAGAGGTTCAATCATCAATGTCACTGAACTGGTTATTCTTTCTGTTTACGTATTGTAAACTGATCTCTCCATTGCCTCTCCCTCAGTTAGAATACATATATTATCTTTATATTTGATATTTTCCTTTGTTAGCATCCAGTTAAGAATGTAGTAAGTGAGCCGTCACTGGATACCCAATTAAAAATTGGTTCAAAGCACTCTTTAAATATAGAGAAAGCTTCCGTTTACAGCATCATACTTTTCATCGCAAAGACTATCATTTAAGATATTTGTCATAACTGGTCACTACTGGCCAGTACGTTGACAGAACGAGAAATCACTCAGCTTCTCGAAGGCCTGAAACAGTCCTTTGACAGATATTTTCCGCGGGATAACTAGATGAGTCAGACGCTTATATTTGAGAAAATGGATGATTTGGATCAGGGATGAAATCCGAGTCGTCCGCTCGATCCGGAGGTTTCAGATTAGGCAGACCCGCGGATCCGGACAAACCTGGATCCATACGACCCGGACGGACCAGCGGACAACGAAATGTTTGCCGCATTTCCATGACTAAAAAAACATGCCTATAGGCGTAATACTGCCTATTCAAAGGGCCGTGTTACGCATACATGTACATCGATATACATTTAGGCATAGTGTATCTAAGCTTGTGTGATAACCTATTTACAAGATTCAATGCCGTTAGTAGGCCTGCACGTTTTAGGGCCGACCGATTGTGATGACGTAGGCATTAGGCTAGTCATTTTAATATATAATGATATATATATATATTATATTAATATATATAATATTATATAATATTACATAAATAATATATAACAAAAAACATAATTATAACATGTTTATATATATATATATATATATTTATCATTTTTATTTATCCTCGAAGACCTTTAGGACGAGGTCCTTTTTTTTCACGAGCATAAGACCAATGCAAGCCTATAAGCGATAAACCCTGATGCATCGGTACTTAGACTATAGGCGTAGGGCCTAAAAACGCAGCTATGCATTCTGTAAGGCCGCGTAGCTACTTGTTTAGGCTATAACTCTGTAGCATGCAGGTTACCAATCATTGACTAGGCGTGAATCAACGATCTAGAAATCATAATGTTAATGATTACCATCTTCTTGTTTTGCCATTTGGTAACCGTCGGTCTAGTTGTACGGCGTAGCGTATATATCTCTACTCGTAAACTAAGCTATAGGCCTAGCCTGCGACCATGTAATATTAGAGCTACAGAAAGCGACAGAATAGAAAATTTCCTGTTCGGGTCCACGGACCCGGAGCGCTGCACCCGGACGGACCCGACTCGATTTCAACCCTGATTTGGATAGTAACAAAGACCACCTAATCGAGATGCAGGCAACGAAATTACTTTGCGAGTCCAGTTCACTGACAGTTTTGGTGCAGCGTCCAGACTGGTTATCCAAATCTCTCGAAAAGAGTATAGAAAAATCCTGTTCCATTTGCCAACACTTGTCCAAGTGAATATGAATTTTCATCTCTTCTGTGCATCAAGAATGTATATCACAACGCTATAAATCCTAAAAATCCAGGAAATTGACAATTTCGACCTCGTGAAAGCCACAGGCATTGAATTGTTGAATCAACTCGACACAGCTGCAATGCATAGAAAGCAAAAAATGCAAAATGCAAAAATATCGAAAAGCATTTGAAAATCTTTTTAGTTTCCATTGGCAAAAATTATCTGTGCATTTCACTGACCCATAAAGATACGCGTTTCGAAAAAATGATTGCAGATAATGGGCAGGAGAAAGCTCAAGGATTATAAAGTTAGTCGTTCTTTATTTATGTTGCCGCAGTGTGAAAGGCTTTAGACTGTTTTTGATTGACCTTTCAGTAAATTACAGGCATGTATTTCGTATGCATCAGGCGACTGAATGTCTGTTCTTCATTATGTTTTGAAGGGTTTGATGTTCGCTCTTGTTATAGATGCTCGATGTTGGATATTTCAAATCGAAGAAGCATGTTGGCGCAAAGACTATTCAGGCAATCCCTTTTGAACAACCGACACATTCTCCATGACCACTTTCCTTTTGTTTCAAATCCTAGTCAAAGACTCATACTGCCACTAAAACAACACGAAGACTGATTTCTTTCTTGTTCTCAAGTGCCATGTTATGCAATGCCTCTCTGGCTTCGTCCGAACTATCATGCCCTATTTACCTTGTTACTTCTGACTTTATCTTCTTAAATTACTTGATATTCATGCTACTACAGATTGTTTCATAAAAAATGGATCACCCTTAAACATTGCCTTAACTTCAACTTTGTATGACTCCGCCAAACTTGAACGAATTTCTCTGAAATTTGGAAGATATGTCAGTTGTGCTTACTAATATCATGGTTGGAAATTTCAAGCATGAATATTGAGTTGTTTTCCTTTTATAGATAAAAAAAGTAGTAGATAATTTGATCTTCATTTAGCAATGTTACACAAAATCATACCTCACTCTTATAAAATTACATCTGTTTCCTTTGTTATATAATATGTTGTTCTACAAGCCAAAAGCTATCAAGCAAAGCAAAAATAAAGAAAATCGGTCAATCAGAGCCAGTATATCACTATTATTCATCAACAATAATGTAACTGCTACATGTGATTAACTGGACTTCGTGTTCCATAGCTTCCTGACTTCGTTGCGGTGGTGTTGGCAGCACTCCTGATTGCTTTCAGCTAGAAATCTATCTCTTACCGGTTGAAAACAATACAAAGCACAAATGAACAATAACGAGATCGCATTCACAAAAGGCAAAGTGTCAGGGTTTTCTTTGCGAGCTACAAGCAAGCGACTAAATGTCCCTTACACAAATGTGCATCGATGGCATAATGATGATTTTCGGCTCTGTCGTAAAGAGGGCTCTGGCCGTCCACGCAAAACATCCAAACGTAGAGACCGCCTAATTTTGAGATTTGTTAAAGTTGATCCAAGTCTCTCGTTAACTGAGATGGCTGCACTAGTCTCGTCTATTTCTAAGTCCACTATTCGTAGAAGACTTATTGAGTCGAATTTCAAGAGCTGTAAGAGGCCCTCTCAGATCGAATTATCAGATCAGCATACAAAAAGACGTCTCAGATGGGCAATGAGTCATTGTCACTGGCGAAATCAATGGGATCGGGTTGTCTGGTGTGATGAGGCATCAGTCCGTCTGAAGGATAGTGATGGTCGATTGAGATTATGGATAAAATCTGATCAGGAAATTCCGAGACATTTACATCATCCCCGGGTACAAGGTGGTGCGACTCTACTAATTTGGGCTGGCATTTGGACCAATGGCCGCTCTGAACTTCACATACAGCAAGGAACCATGAATTCTGAACGCTATGTGAATGTTTTACGAATGAACATTGGCCAAATGACAGATCAACTTGGTGATCCATCGACTTGGTTATTTATGGATGATAATGCTACGTGTCACAGGAGTAGTAGAGTCAACTTATGCAAGTCTCAATTAGGGCTTAGGACATTATCTTGGCCAGCTCTTTCTCCTGATCTGAATCCCACAGAAAATGTATGGAGTATTCTAAAACGTAACGTTCGTCGTTCACTGCTACCTACAGATGGCGTATCACAACTTACGTCACTGTTAAAAAGAGAGTGGAGAAAGTTAGATCAGTCAAAAATCAACGATATCATCGAATCAATGCTTAGACGAATTGGTAATGTCATTGACAATAAGGGTAGGGCCACAAAATATTAGCTTCTTAAGAGCCGTTACTGTATCATAGCTTATCAGATTATATAAGGACATTTAAATATATTAGGGACATGAAATAACATGAAAAATGCTTTCTGCATCATACTTATGTTTTATTTAGTCAAATTTTAGGATGATCCACTTTTTATGAAACGGACTGTACTTTGCTATGTGTACCTCCACGATTACCATTGAAGGTGCCAGAATTGTAATTTGTCTTCCAAATATGCGCTAATTCATTCATATTTCAAGCCCTTTTTTATTCAAAAAAATGCGATATTATCCTCGTCAGTCTCAGAGGGTTCGGCGTTGAAAACGAATAAAGAAGCTGACTTAGAGCATAAGACCATAGAAATCGCATCTATACTTGTAATCTACGGATAGTGCACGACCATGCACATTCATGACGACAATCATATTTTCGCAGTATTAGAATGTCAGCTGATAGTATTCAGTTTTGTAGGATAATCACATGCTCCTTTGTAGCAGGTTCGTTCATCTGAGCACAAGCACATCGAGCATTATCACTGCACTCTTGCAATATTAACTGCATTATATTCTGTAGAATTAAAGTCATTATCCAAAGATAAATCAGCCATAAACTCACTAATTTAACGGATGAATTTGTCTAGACAATTTCAATTCGTAATTTCCTGTCGAACTCATTCTAGACTTTACAAACTTCGTAATAGATACTGAAGAACTTTATAAAATCAGATAGTATTGATCATCGTTCTAGCATTTCAGTAGCATCTTATTATGCACCATGCAATTTTGACTAATTTGCAATATCGATAAAAGTCAATTTAAGGCTTACGTGTGTGTATTTGACAATATTAACCACTGATGCGATTTAAAAATCAATTTATCAACAACGGGATTTTAATTTGTTGCGTGACATGAAGACAGTGTGTATGCTGATAAGCAGATTTGAATATTTTAAGTCTGGACTGAATGCGTGACCTTTCTGTTTGGAACAATTTGCATGTATTTCATCCACAAATTTGAGAAGCTTTGCGAAATGATTCAAGGACTGTGGTTGGCAAGCAAGTAAACACCTTTTTCTTCAAAGCGTCATATTTCTTACATTAAGCTGCGAAGTGGAGGAGACAAGTAAATAGTGCGTGATTTAGAAATATGTTGCAGCCAATGCATGTTAATTGATATATAAAATGAAATCATTTATTTCATACAGTGCGTAGCTGAGTATTCTTTTATCTTCCTTGGTGCATATTATTTTGATATTTTTGCGTACGAACAAATTTCCAATGCAATAGTGACGTTTTCGTGAATTCTGTTCTCCATGTCAGATGCCAATGATGATAGTGATATGAAACAGTATCACTGATGACTATAAATAAATGTCGCTTATGATCGAGGCTCATATAACTCTCTGTTAATGAAACAGAGACATTGTGATTCTGTTTCGTCCAAAGAAGAGAAATTGACTTACAATGAGCATGGAAAGTGCTTATTTTCGCTTCAGTAGGTTGCTAATAGGTTTTTGACAGGTTGTTGAATTGTCAAAGACTTTTGACTCACACAGCATGAGGATCCTATGATATCATGTCGCCACATTGAGAGCATGTGAATTTGTTGATTAAAGTCTTATATGTCTGATCTTCACACTATGAGGTTATTCCGATAACAATTGCAATCTCATGCGTATAGCCCACATTACATATTTGTAGTAACAAATATAGATTTGTTAATATTTTGTTATCGTTAAAAGTCTAAAGGTTTGAATTGATTGATGCATCATTATGCTTAGTGAAAGATTGATGGAAAAACGGTAGATGTCTATAGCTATGTTCGACAAAATATGGTTGATGAAATTGATAAGTTAATACTTCTTTGAATTCATAGTAATTGTAGAACTTTTTGAATTTTTTATCTGAAATTCCTCATAACAGATTCTTAAGACATTTTGTGAGTGCGAATTCCTACGTGTTCTGATTTATAATGCTGTATTCCCAGACATTTACAAATAGAAAATCACATTAATTAATAGGGTATCAATAATCTTGCTGTCCAGACAGAAAGTGTCTCATAGTCTCAATTTTAATGTAAATGATCAAATTTACAGTGAAACTAATGGTTAAACAATTAGAAATAATGCAAGCTAGACTGCTTGCAAGCTTCTGATCACTGAATTATTATTCTGAATCGTGCGAAAATCAAATAGCGCCCGCCACCGATTTAGACCCACATCTTCAGTTATGATGGGCCTGAGTACAATCAATATCAAAGCAAAGGATGAACCTCTGTGCAGGTTAGTCAAAAGGCCTACTGTACAAATGATCACTTTAACAAACTCTGGAATCAATTCTGAACAAATTTCAAAGCATCAAAATGTCACGTTATTGCTTCCTCGTGTAGTTGAAGAAATGAAGAAATTGGATCTGATTTCAATCGCCTAAAGAATGCATTTTTAAACAAAGCATCTCAAGTTATTTCAATTGAATGAAGCATGGACTGAATGAAGCTGTCCATGGATAAAGCCACGTAATTTCTAGACTATTAACTTCTAATAACTGAATTTTCACACAGATCGGGAAGTTCAATGAACGTCATCATGTCGGATAGCGACTGAACATGCCCTAAAGTTCTCGAGCAGAGATGGACCGCCTTTCCCTACATGGTGTTAACATGCTGGCCTCCCTGTCTCCCACAAGGAAAGCTGTCAATCATAGCGCTATGATGGGAGATCTCTTTCTTAATCAGCGACATGTCACCAATACCACGGCAAGATTCACACTATCAATGTCTCCCATCACTTAACTTCGGGTCAGTTACAGAGGGCAGTGCTAAAGGTCTTTAATGCTCCATACACATCATTGAAAAGTCTTTTATCTTTCGACTGCATCTCTGTCTAAATGTGTTCGCAAAAGAAAAAAGTCTGAACTTTTGAAAACAGAGGTGACTTGTCTATCAATGATTTTCTCTGTTCAGAATAATATAACATATTTCATATCCGACATTTTAAAATGCGATCTGAAACTCTTGACAGAGAGAAATTATCCCCTGTAACAAGGTTATGACAGCATAATTTGTTGATATGCGTTCAATTTCATTAGACTTACTGTTTGCCGCTTATGGAGTTTGAACCGACTTGCGATCAAGCCTTGAAGAGTGGCACATAAAGTTTCGAATTCATTATATAAGTTACGAAAGCCAAAAAATAAGAATGATCAATTTATTTGTTAGTTGAGGAAACCGTTGATGCTCCTTATCTTAACCAGCAAGAACTCTGTTTTCCTAAGACTCATTTTCAGATCATTTTTGAAAAATCTTTTATTTGCTGAATGAATAAATAAAGGAAGATACTGTATATTAACAAAACACAGACTTTGAGCAGACATTTGAGAATATTTTGCAGGCCAATCAGTATTCACTAAAATCTCACAAAAGCATAATAAAATATAGTACCGGTAATCTATATGAAATGAAATAATAATGGGCTATTTTTACTATTTCTAACAGATTTCTACTTTAAAATACCTGATTAACTTGACCGAAACACGTAATCAAGTTTCGTTTTTTTCTTTCTTAAGGTATGGCATGCGTAAGATCGTGATACAGGTTTCAGTGCATTTCCAGTAACCTCTATAAAATCATTTTCGTTTATTTTCATATCACTTTTCATATACATTTTGATGTCCCTATCATATGTGCATAAAATGCTCTTGTAAATTCAGCAATTTTGTCAATTCTTAGAATAATCTAGCCTCAATAAAGTCGAAATGTTGACTTCATTATATTCTTCTGACAGCATTGATGAAACTATTTCCTCTGTTATTTAATAAACGAACGGTTCAGTGCAATTAAATTTTCATTTCAGGCCAATTGAAATGATACATTACAATCGTCACACTGACTGATTCTCAAAGGCAATGAAGACATGAAACTTTGAAAAATGCAGACACTTGAGTAACGATAATTGAAGAGCAACCTCTCTCAAAGGAGGGTCGCTCTTTGTTCTCAAAGGTGAGCAAAGCCGTTAAAGTGGCAAAGCGATCTTTGACGACTTAAAAGAGCAAGTGAACGAACTAGAAAAAAATTCTTCAACTCCGCCCAACTTCCGCAATCAGCTAGTTCACTGGATCGTTTGACAGTTGAAAATTACCTGCGTGCCACTTGATAGGATGATGTTGGAATGATTCAATTCGGATGTCATGAGGATTATATAATCTGTCCGGAGATATTTCTCATCAACTTAATGAATAGTATGTATTCCAGTGATGAAATTCATGACGAAAATATGATGATAAATAATTTGTATATAGGCCTGTGGCTGATATGCATGTAGAAAAGAGCATGCGCTGCTGTGTCGTTCTGGCATGGTCAGGATTGATTCGTGACATATGAAATTATAAGTAATACACTAATATTCATGATAAATTACAATATGAGATCTAAACGGTATTCCAAACGGTTCTACTAGTTGACTTAGAGGGTGAATAATATAGTGGCTGCAATAATAGGACAGACACAACAAAATAAATTTACACAAATGCAGGGACTTTTACAGATTTTTCCAGAAGGAAAAGATTCAAGCATTCGATGCATACAGGATGGTCCATAAGTAACCATCAATATATGCATAAATAGATAGATATAGATATGCTCCTACCAGTCGGCTTAGCGCATTTCTAGACGAAATTTTTAAGTAAATGGTATTATCTCAGAAAAGCTACTGTAAAGATGCTGTTGGTAATTACCCGAAAGCAGGAGCAGAAAAACATTCGTGTGATGCCTTGGACTCCCCAAGAATTTATATTTCAAATCAAGCTACACACGATGGAAATAAATTAATGTGTATCCATGGTGGATAAATCAAAAACATAATTACATAATTATCAAAGAAATAGTGTCCAACGTTTGTAGAAAATAAGCTGAACTAAATAAGCTGTGATTGACTAAAATCAATAGAAATCAAAACCAACTAAAAGCGCTCCACTGTCAACATCTATGATCTTTTACACTCTCCTCGATCTTCCACAGATGCGTTTCATTTCCTTGAAAGCTTGCCTATTTTGATTAAACGAAATTCACTTTTGATAAGTTTTGACGTCAATTCTCTGCATACTAACATCCACCACAACTTCAAGGGTTGTGGGGTATCAAGCCCTACAGGTACAGACAAGATTCCGTCTCCAAGGGGAGGTAGGAGTTCATGTCACATGAAGATGTTTTAAGATCGTCTTTCACATGGCACTTCCTTTCGTCCCTGTGTGAGTCCAGTCCTTGACATCGTCAGTGTAGATTCGTCTTTATCTTCCTCTCGCTTTTACACCATTGATTTTACCTTCCACCATCACACGCAACATTTCGTTGTGTCTTAGGATTTGACCAAAATACTCAATCTTCCTCCGTTTCACGATATTCAGCAATCTTCATGTTTCATTCGCTTTTTTCAGCAATTCTTCATTGCTTAGATTTCTCTCCCAACTGATATTGAACATTCTTCTCCAACACTACATCTCAAATGCTTCTAGTCTTTTCTCCAATCCTCTATTCAATGTCCATGCTTCTGCAGCATATAACAGCACAGACCATTCATAGCAAGCTATCATCCTTTTCCTGGTTGAAATTCCGATTTTCGAGTACGATAGGAACTTTCTGAGCTTCAAGAATTTCATTTTCGCCATTGCTATCCTATGCCTGTCTTCATCTTCTCTTCATCCCTTCACTTCTCTCTCACATCTCGCGTCATTATTGATCTTACTGTCCAGATAGCAAAAGGGGTTCACATTCTCCACCACCTTGTCATTGATCTTCAGCTGCATTTGTTTGCAGTGCACTGCTCCCTTTGGTAACATCCGTTGTGGTATCTTGCGAGCAACCGTTGACTTTTTCTTCTTCGCATTCAGTCGTAGTCCATCCTCCTCATTGGATCTTCTCACTTTGTCGAGTATCTGCTACAGTTCTTTTTCACAAGATGCCATTAAAACCGTGTCGTCAGCATATCTGATATTATTCATCTTTACACCTCTTATGGTAATTTCTAGATTCTCAGTAGTCGCTTCTCTCAGTATAATTTCGACATAAAAGCTACAGAGGCAGGGAGATTGGATGCACCCTTGTCTGACTCCACCCTTGATAATTCCCCTTCTACTCACATCGCTGCTTCTTGCTTCCAGTACAAGTTTAAAATCTTGCTCTTTTCCGATGTGTTGTTTTTTCAGCATGTCTAATAGTTTATGATTTTCAACTTTGTCGAACGCCTTTTTCGTAATCCACAAAGCACAGGTAGACATCTTGTTGTACTTCTATCATTCTTTCGCATATGGTACGCAGGTCAAATATTCCTTCTCTTGTGCCTGCACCCTTCCTGTAGCCAAACTTTATATGCGTAATCTCCGTTTCCACCTTCATTCGTATTCTTCTATTATCTTCAGGAGCAATTTCATTGAATGGGCCATGAGGCTAATAGTCCTGAGATCTTTACATTCGCTCGCTCTTGGTTTTTTGGAAGACTAATGAACACCGATCGCACAAAATCTTCTTGTAAATGTTCTGTCTTGCAAATTCGATTGAACAGTGCCAATAGTGCTTTTTTCCAGAATGTCCGGAGTGTTGCATCATTTCGACCACCACTCCATCGGGTCCTGCTGCTTTCCCCTTCTCATTTCTTTTATTACACTTCCCACCTCGCACATCAGTCTAATCAAGCTCTAGATGCAGAATTATGAACCGATTTGAAAAGATTTTTGTAATGGAGGGCATGAGATTAATATTGGAGAACAACTATTTTTGGCTTGAAGATGATTTTTGTAGAAGTATCCGGAACTGCTATGGGGACCAAAGTGGTCCCCAACATACGCCACTTTAGTAATTGGGTGCAGAGAATAGTAATTGCAACTTTAGTAATTGGGTGCAATAGAAGATAGGATGCAGAGTCAAATTCAGAAATTGTTTAAGCCTAGCATCGAGGATATCAATAAATCATGGAAAAGAGTCTAAGATGATTGTTTCATTTTTTGGAATGCGGACAACGGAGACCCTGATGTGTTCTGCGATATGATTAATAAATTATATCCCTCAATAAAATGTACGAGAGAAATGGATAACAAAACCCTACACTTTTCAAATATAATAGTAATGATAAAAGATGACAATACTATCGAAATTGATATTTATAAAAGCCCACTGATACATCGAGCTACGCACCATTTCACTCTTCACATCCAAAGCATGTCTTAAGAAATATCCCGTATAATTTGGCACGTCGAATAAGAGTTATTGTATCGAAAGAAGAAAGAAAAAAATACAGATATAAAAAATAAAAGGAAAGTTTTCTTGATTTGAAATACCCTTCTCGTCTCATTGACGACGCAATTTATCGAGCGAATTTATTTGTGACCAATATAAGAAAAAATTAGAGTGAAAAGATCATTCGCTTAAACAAAATCCGGATATTTTTGAAAAATCATTCAACCATAGTAGTCTAGCATACCGTAAGCGTCTGGAAAGGTATAGAAACTGTAAATTCATCATGACTCCCTGTAGACAGCCGAAATCTATTTTGTCTCATCTTAGATCATCACACCGAAAAACGATGATGGGCGATCAAAAATGTTGGGATAAACGATGTAAATGTTATGAGATTATAAGAATGTGGAGAAACAGTGGACTTCAGTATAGAAAAACATTTGAAATAAAATAAAACATGAACTGTAATTCTTCCAACATAATTTTCAAGCTCACCTGTGATAAATGCGATCAATTTTACATTGGCCAAACAGGTGATCTCTTTAAAACTCGCATGACAATTTATAGACAGCAAGATCGAAGTAAAAGATATTTCATCTTGAAAGCAAGCCGCCATATCAATGGTTGTTGTGAAGGTTTTCGTGCCATGACATTATTTCTTTTAGCAGCTGACATGACTCGTTTACAGAGAGAGGCCAAAGAATCTCATTATATTAAGATATTTCATCCACCATTGAAATCCTCTTGAGTTAATGATTTGTCCAATGTCTGTGTATTTTTTGTATTTTGAATTCGCATACTATATGATTTCAATAAACATTCATTTAAGGACTTGAATCACACTTCTTTTCAAGTAATTTCTTAGCTGGAATTAGTAAAGTCGCTACAATCAATTTCAATCTTGAAATAGTAAAAGCTTTTAAGGCTATATCACAGAAAGCGCAAAGGGTTTTCTTTCTTTACATAGAATCAATACTTGCACGCACATGTATTATTTATTACGTTGATATGTCATGATATAGATGTGGAAATGCATTAGTTTCAGGCAAAAGTTCATAAAGTTTTCATTTCTTAAGGTTTCAGTCATTTATTTCTTGTTAATAGTACAGTAATTATTCATTACAATAGGCTTCTCTTACGTGACAATCGATTTGTTGAAAAATACGTGTCACATATTTGTACTAACCTAGGCAGAAATTGATGTTTTGCTATGTGTATTCCGTTTTAAGACTTTTTTCTGTTGCCATTCAAAAAAACCATTTAATTCGGAAGTCAATTTCCATGACTTCATTTTTATAGCGGGAAGTCGTTTTGAAATGATTTCTACGTTAAAAAATCATTAGAAAACTGGTGCTATGTTGTTATTGTTAGCATTCGAATGCAGCTTTATAACCTACTTCGAGCCTTTGCAGTTGACTTGTAATCGTATTCTCCATGCGCATGAAAAGTCTGCTGGAATTTTTCAAAATTGCAGATATAGCTAATGCAAAGTGGCTATACGTCGACATCAAGCAGTTACAATGATCGATGCATTTGTGAAAAGTAGAGGAATTTTTGTGTCACTAAGGTGCAAAGTTTTATCTTCCATATAAATTTTATTGAAAGTAATATCTCTTCGACTTAAATCTTCAGTCAATAACTCAAAGATTATGTTTGTAGCCAACATGCCACAATTTCTCCATTGGAAATACAAGGTTCTTCAATGCAAACTATTTATAAAAAGCGGACGGCAGTTATTTAGCAGTGGAGAGGCGCTCAATGGAGTGTGAAAGTTTCAGGTACGACTTCGTTCCCTACAAAACTTCATTCTAGCTCCCAGACTATTTCCATAGTTGACAGGTTTGTTATTCTTCACGATATTCAAAATTGTTAAGAATACGTGAACGGAAATGTCTGTTTTCGCACTTTAAATAGAACTAGAACTGTTCTCTTATGTGTACAAAATGAAGTCTAATGGAATGATACATTTTCTTCACAGCAAAATGCAATGCATCATGAAGGCATGCACCTTAAATAGAGAAACTGTATATGAGAAAGAACACCTTGTACGAACGAAAATACAATATTTGAGACATCTAATCGAAAGTACAATACGACCTTTACTTGCTAGAGTTAGAGAGCATCTTAAACAGAAACAAACAAGTTCATCAGAGCATTCATAAATTAATCAAATAAAACAGCGTTACGCAAGTGGAATATTATCAAATGTCAGAGATATTAACAAGATGTATGTACTTACATTGTAGAATGTGGATGACCAGCGCTGTGGCCTTGTGGAACACTGTTCGCTCTGCGTCCGGGAGACCTTAGTTTAAATCTTGGTCGAGTCAAACCTAAAACTTAAAATATGCGCACTCTGCATTCGTGCTTAACACTCAGCACAAAGCGAATGATAAGCGATGAAATGACATCTCGGTTAAAATGGAAGAAGAGCTCCGTGCGTAATGTGCATCCGAGTATAAACAAGGTTCATTCATTCACCGGCATATCAACTCTCGCAAAAGGTGAGACTACACTGTTAGGCAAAACAGTCCGTATTAAGGGTATAAAAGGGTCCGTAGACAGATACTCTCAGAGGTATACAGCACCAGTTGTGTAGTTCACACGCATCCCCATAGAGGCTCCTCTTCCTGTCCTCAGTATCAACAAGACTCAACTCACTGTTGTACTCGCTCAATCAATATCACGTGGCTTGAGCGGATGTAAGATCAAATGCTGCAGCCTTGCCGAGGGACCAGGAAGGAACTAGGACGTCCGCAGGTCTGCTGTTGTTATTATCGGAACCTTTTTCTAGTTGTAAACTGAACTGAGCTTGCTGATAGTAGCTGAAAGGGATGTCCCTCAACTTATTGTGTCGCGTATGACATCTGGACTACATTTACCCAAACTTATCCATTACTTTTCCTGGGCAGAGTGGACACAAATTCTCAACACCCAAACGTAGACCAAGCCTCATTTTGGTGGGTACTTGAACTCCATTTTGTTCAAGACGCTGATTCAGCCCGGGATTAGGTATAACTGCCATCCAATCAGACGTTCTTGAGATGGAAACAGCAAGCAACCGATCTCTATCTGCAGTTGATATACAGTTAGAAATCAAATTCTCCAACTGATCCTTCTCAATAAGACCTGACAGGAACCTCTGATTGCGACAAGTGGCCGGTGATACACTCGTGCTAAATCGGGATTGGAAAGAATCAAAGATTGCGTTAGTTTGAACTGAATTGGAATTTCTTCCAAAACAGATGACAATTAAGCAGCTGAAGCATGATTTTCAAGCGATGTCAACCTATGTCCACAATGTCTCAGACTCAAATGACACTGTATCCGAGCATTATCAGTCAGCTGAATTCCAACAGACTCTTCGAGACATTCTAAAATATTGGAATCTTACTGTGCGACTACAGATGATACATCCTCTGGCGGACAGCATCGAGCAACATGGTTAAATTTGCAGAATCTGGCACACAATCGCAGCAATCGAATCAATGCAATTTGAGGATGATGGAGTCTTTTGATTTCCATTCATAATCTTACAGATAATGATCTTAATTTTGAGACATAGTCGAAGCAAAAAGCGGAGTCACCGATCGGAGAACCGAGAACCACCAAATTAGATTCATTACTTTTCAATATTTCTGGCCAGAAAAAGTCTATCTAGACTTTGCTGACTAAACAGTCCGCACTTTTTGAGATTAAAATGCTCAAGCCAGACCATGATGCGGCACTTTGAATCATCGCAATACTGTCTTCCACAGCTTGTCGTCTACCACACAAAAAACATCATCCAAATAACACATGTTATATAGCAGTCCAGGTATTTCATTCAAACCTAAAACCAGACGATGTAGAGTAAGTGCAAATAGTGCAAATAGAATAAGCCCTTGCGGATCCCCCTGCTGAACACCAGTAGTCGAAGTCAAAGATCCAGTATCATACCATAACTTCGTATGTTGACTATAGCACCACGAAACCCATGGCAAGAGAGATGGTAAATGCTTTGCGCATTCTTCAAATACGGCCTGTCGAGAGATTGCACTAAAGGCATTTTTCACATCAACTTCAAGTATGACAAAATCCACATCGTTCCTGTAACGAGATCAAGAAGACAGGCGTGTATGCTGAGTTCTGTTTTATTGGTCATGCAACACGGCTGTTATACCAGCATGAACAATCGTTCATGCAGATCAATCATGCATCACGTCACATCATCCTTTTCCCAAAGAAAAATAAAGAAAAAATATAAAATATAACATCAGTACAAATTGTAACTCACGAACACTTAAAAAAAGTCCGTCTGCTTCTTTATCCTCGCGGATCTGCGCGGCATGGTCAATTCAGCTGATGGCGCGGGGCTAAGCTCTTCAGGTTCTGTTGGCTTAGTTTCTTGAGTCTCCATATCCATGTGAGCGGCAGTCGATTCCTGTGTCACCGACTCTTCTTTGTTGGATTCATGCACAATCAATTGTCGGCGATTTCGGCGATAAATATTACCATCTATCTCAACGTCAAAACTTCGGGGCCCAGCTTCACCAATGCAAACACCACTAGACCATTTTGACTCACCAGATAACTTCATAGATACTATCTGACTAGGTTTGGGGGCTTTAAGTGACTTGCTACTTCGGTTGTAATGTGCAACTTGCTTCCTTTTCTTGTTTGACATTTTATCCAATTCTTCTTCTATCTGATACCTTGGATTAAGTAATGATCCCGCGATCGGCAGTAAACTTTTACACCGTGTTCCCATTAGAAGCTGAGACGGGCTCAAACCGATTCCTTCCGAGGGAGTATTTCTCCAGTCCATTAAGGCAATAAATTCTGATTCTCCTGTTTCTCTACATTTGCTGAACAATCTTTTGACTGTCTGTACTGCGTTTTCTGCTTTCCATTAGATTGAGCATAATTCGGCGATGAGGTAATATGATCAAAGCTCCATTTCTTTGCGAAATTTTTAAATTCAACCGATGAGAAGTTGGTCCCATTATCCGTAATTAGAACATCAGGTACGCCAAACCTTGCAAATATTTCTGCCAAAGCTCGAATCGTTGCTTGAGAAGATAAAGTGCTTAATTTGACCACTTCTAAATAATTGGTGTAGTAGTCCACCACTACCAGAAGATTTCGACCATGTAAATGACAAACATCAGCTGCTATTTTCGCCCACGGTCTCATAATCATATCATGTTGTATAATTGGTTCTTTGGCTTGTTTTTTTCTGTGGGACACACGAGTATCACACGATGATATATACTCTTTAACCTCAGCGGAAATTCGCGGCCAAAATAAGCATTCCCTCATGCGACGAAGACAGCCTTCTATACCAATATGAGTAGCATGAGCAATAGTCATTAACTCCTTTCTCAGACTCCGTGGAACCAACAACTGCTGTCCTTTGAAAATTAAATTGCTATGTGCAACCAGCTCGTCACGGAAGTTGAAATATGGATGAAAAAATTCAGGTAAGTCTCTTTTGTTTTCAGGCCAACCCTTCCGTATTATTGTAGCAAGCTGGGATATCACTGGATCTTTTTTGGACTCAGTTGATATTTTTGAAAGTCTCTCCTTTGAAACTGGAAGCACGTCCGTGAGATCAAGCTCCTCCAATTCACTACATGATAATGAGCATATGTCAATTTCATTCGAATGAGCACGACTAAGAGTGTCTGCGGAAAACATTTCTTTGCTTTTTCTATACTGTATTTTAAGGTTGTAGCGTTGTAATCGAAGAAACATACGCTGTAAACGTTGAGGGGCCAAATGTAGTGGCTTCTGCATAATCATCTCCAATGGCTTATGATCAGATTCGATAGTCACCATATCAACGACCGTAAATATATGTATTGAAATGTTCACATCCGAATACAATGGCGAGCAATTCTTTTTCTATTTGAGCATATTGTGACTCTGCACTGGATAAAGCTCTCGATGCATAGGCCACCGGTTGTCCATTTTGCATCAGACAGGCACCTAATCCAGTAGGCGAGGCGTCACAATGAATAGTTACCTCATCAGTCAGTGAATAATAACGTAAAACAGGAGTTTTAGAAACCATATCCTTGATTTCACACCATGCCTCTTGCTGCGGATAATCCCACGACCACTCAATATCTTTGCGAACCAAATCACGAAGAGGTTTTGCAACATCGGATAATTTCAATAAAAATTTCGACAAATAATTCACCATGCCCAAAAATCTTTGAACACCAGCTACATTTGTAGGAATGCTCATATCACTGATTGCTTTAATCTTATTTGGATCGGCCATTAAACCATCAGCAGTTGCAATGTGGCAAATAAATGGAACCTTGTCTCTCCGTAATTGAATTTTATCCGGATTCAGGTGTACATTCTTCTCCTTACATCTTAGTAGAAAATCTTGCAAATTAGAATCATGATTTTTTAAGGCTTCCTCGTATGATGCGCCAAAACCCATTATCACAAAGTCATCGGCAATAACTTCAACGCCAGTAAGTCCTTCGATTAATTCATGCATTTTACGCTGAAAAATTTCAGGTGCCGAACAAATTCCAAATGGGAGCCTTTTGAATCTAAATCTGCCAAAAGGAGAATTGAATGTTGTGAGATACGAAGATTCTTCTGACAAAACAATATGATTAAATCCATTTCTAACATCCATTATAGAGAATATCTTTGCACCACTAAATCTAGTTGAGATGTCATGAAGAGTAGGAAGTGGATAATGTTCTCTTTGAATCCATTTATTCAACTCCTTCGGGTCAAGACAAATTCGAAGACTTCCATCTTTTTTGTTGATCACCACTATGGAGTTTGACCCATTTCGTTGGTTCAGTCACTGGAATAATAATGTCTGCCAGAACCATCTCATTCAAAGTAGATTCAAGTTTGCTTCGCAAGGCTACAGGTACTCTTCTCGGAGCATGCTGCACTGATATAGCAGCAGGATCCAGCTTTATGTGGTATTCTCCATCCATTCTACCAGTAATATTCGAAAAAACAGTAGGATATTGTTTGCACAAAAGTTCCACTGACGAGAAGTTCATATTCAAAGCATAAACAGTATTTCCTCTCAGCATGGGAGGTCGCATAACATCATTGTCTAAAAATTTAACAATATTCATTCCCAAACATGCTTTTCTTCCAAGTAAAGGGAGTAAATCCGGATCCTCAACCAGTTTGCACCGTAACTTATATTCTTTAGAATTTCTTGAAACGGCCAGGGTAACTTCACCAATAACTTTGATTTTGAATCCACCGTAAGCAGTAATGTAATCGTATATAGGTAATATTCTTTGAAGGTCATTGTCCCCAGTGGTAACTCTGTACAGATCAACGGGTATGACATTGCACTTTGCCCCAGTATCAATAATAAATTTGATCAGATTTCCTCTATTCACTTCCACAGACACAAATTGATCATCATCGCAATCAGCAGCGAAAATTTCAACGCTGAATATTGTATCACCATTTTCCTTCACATTATTCACAAACTTGGAATCATATGAGTTCTTTGCTCTGCACTTCACAGAAAAATGATTCATCTTGCCACATTTTGTGCACTGCTTTCCATATGCGAAACAAAGTTCTTTTTGCCAAATTTGTGTTTGCGACCACAGAACCAACACTCTTTCAATTTCTTATCCACATTGTTCTGGATGGCATTAACTGTTTGATCACTGTCCTTGAATACTTCCATTTGAGTACGCATATTCTCAGCAGCTCGACAAATAACATCTGTTTTCTCCAATGTAAGATTAGGTTCCCTCAGTAACCGTTCACGCACTTTTGAATCATTTATACCAAAAATCAAGCGATCTCGAAGAATTTCATCGGGTGTGATACGATCAAACTCACAATTTTCAGCCAACTTTCTCAAACAAGTTCTGTAATGTTCGTATGACTCGTCTGCATCTTGATTTCGTTTATTGAACAGATAACGATCAAAAGGAATACTTCTGCATGGTAGACAATAAGATTTAAATTTGGCTAATACTTCCTGAATTTTCTTCGAATCATCATCACTGTTCCATTTGAAGGTTGAAAATACCTCTCTTGCGTCTTCACCAATTACAGTCAGAAGGGTTGCAACCTGAATTGACTCGTCCTTTCCAGTAAGTTGAGTTGTTAAAGAATAGTTCACCCAAGCACATTCAAAGCGTTTCCATTTTTCAGCAATATTCGATCCATGAATATCTAATATCTGTGGTGGCGGCAATCCAATTCCTGCCATGCAGTCAATCACAGATTACTTCTGACACCATGTAACGAGATCAAGAAGACAGGCGTGTATGCTGAGTTCTGTTTTATTGGTCATGCAACACGGCTGTTATACCAGCATGAACAATCGTTCATGCAGATCAATCAGGCATCACGTCACAGTTCCAATGAGTATTGATGATGTCGCTTACCCTGTGTGCCACCTTCTCAACTCCACAAGGACAGGATAATCCAACTTGAAAAAGAATAAGAATTCCATTCACTTTTTCCGAAAAAAATTAACAAGACATTTTCCTACTAGACGTCGTACCACCTCACCAACAGCAATTGGGCGAATATCGAGCTCGGCATTGCTTTCCGATTTGATCAGTGCCGTGATTGATGCACCGGCAAAAAATGGTGCTACTTCCATAAATCAGGTGACTTACCCATTAACGCACAATGTTCCTCATGCGGAACATTTCCTTGAGGTACTTTGAAGCTATCTCGTACTTTGTTAAATGTATTGAAACACTCCATTATATCCCACAGTGTTTCTGATAACCTTTCAAATATCCTCCATCTCATTGTTTTCAATTTTGACATTTGGTGGGAAATTCAAGCTATTTTCAAAACGCTATTTCCACATGGATTGCGCACGTTCTCGACTTGCGAAAACAAGCGCAATAAAAAGGTAAGAAAAATGAATTGTCACCAATAAAAAATAGCTGTGATAACATTTTAATATCCAAAAGAGTAAAATGGAACAGCTACAAATAATAAAATGTCATTCGCAGTATAGGAAATTTCTCCATATTTCGATTGTTTTTTTACGGAACAACATGCGCTAGTGTGTATAAAACCTGAATTTCTCAGCCATCCATTGTATTACTTACTCTCGAGTTTCATGACGCAAGGATTAAGAAAAATATCTGAATTTATCTTGAAATAATTGTAGTTGGATTTGCATGCATATTTTGGCTGCTTTTGGTGTGAATTGTCAGTCCAGACGAAGAGACTATTCGAGCAAGAACCTTATCAAGCACAACAATACCACATCTGATTCAATAAGAGTGAATCGCTTTGAAGAGATCTTCTCAAAGCTGCATTTTGTGTTTATTATGTTCAATCTTCGAGCGATGAATATCAGAAAATTCGACTTTCATCTCTAAACTGAATAACATCTTCATGGAATTCATGGGAGGAGTTGATTTGATGGACTCTCATGTTAATAGGATCGTAGTAGTAGGACTAGTTGTCGATGTTCCGTGCGTGGAAAAAGTGGTATTTAACCATTTTTATTCACTTGTTTGATTTGGCAATTACCAACAGCTGGATACTTTATCGGACAAATCTCCAATCAGGAAAAATAGATATAAATAATTTCCGAATAAATGTTCCAGAGAGTTTGCTGCAACACAACTCTCGAAAAAGAAAGACTATAATTGCTCCACCCTCTAGATATGATGGAATCATTCACCTAATTGATTACACTGATAGACAAAGCAGGTGCTGATATTACCAAAAATGCGAGTTGCAAAAATTCATTCGACTGCTTTTAAAAATTGCTGACTTTTAAAATAGAACTTCATAGAAACGCATTTTGTTCCGCATAAGGAACGTTCAAAATCTTACTTATGCAGTTGTTGAACAATATTCAAAATATGTTTTAGTATGATTAAACAACTCTACTAAAGATGCTAATTCTTAAACATATGAAAATTCAATTTTTAATGGATCATGCATTAATGGGTTAATAAATTGGCGTAAAACAACACGAATGTTTGTAGTTCTCATACGATGATGAAAGTCATCCCAGTAGCCATTTATAACAGAATATAATGCTTACTAATTTAAATTATTAGTTAAAGTAGTCCTAATGAGGACTGATGGCGTTCTCCAATCCGCAAGTGTACAAAGGCAATGCTACTGTAACCATTGGATTAATTAGTTCTTAAAAGAACTCAATGTAGCTTTCTCGTGGCAACGAATTAAAATTGATAAACTTTGGCCTAATATCTGGTAAAAATGGAAATCTTAAGACTTGTAATACTACTCATTCTTACTGTTAATATACTAATACCATAGATTCCAAACACTGCCGTATACACGTTCAAAACAGACGTCTAATATACTGTACCGACTACAGATGCTGATAGTGGAAATAGAATAAGACAATGGTCACCATAGGTTAAGGAAATTAGAAATGGATATTATAAAACAACAGGAAACCGATGAATAGAAATTGAAAAAGTGGAGGTAAAATATGGAAATACAACGATGCTACTACACCGATTACAAGTGAACTATATCTGACACTACACAAAGTGGATAATGGTAAGAGTGGATAAGTGGAAAGTGGATAATGGAGGTAAACAATAGAACTACAATGACACTCTACTGCACCGAAAGCAATGAAACTATACACACTATACCTAAGACTACACATGGAAAATACTATTTCTTCGCTTGAATTTGTTATCGCCAGTTTCTTCATCCGTCTATAGTACTTCATGTAATTCCACATTTCTTCATTTGAATTACAATACATCGACCACTACTTCAGCTACCGATTAAGGGATATAAAACATAATACTGCAGTCCGTCAGTCATCAGCAGGTACTCGTCTAGTTGTGTTTCGACCCCTAACCTGAACACTCACACCCAGACGACCGGGGTCCCACACATAGTGGCTGACAAAATACTGAATAGGTAATGATATGTCTTGAAAGATATGTCACAAAGATAAATCAGAATTCATTCAATTGTTGCGTTTCCCACATGTAAACTGATCCTGTCATTAAATTCATCCCATCAATAAATACAGTATGCTTTTTGCGATCCGCACATGTAAACAAATCCTGTACATCAATCTTTGCCTTTTCGATTCCCACAAGTAAACAGATCCTGTTCATCCTCAAGACTGCCTCACACCCTTCAATCAACGCGCATCCCTGAAGGACAACACGCTGTACCAGAAGGAAATGATTGCAAAGTGGATATGATATCAAATGTGGTCGGCAATAAAACAAGGTCTTCATTAACTGATGGTTGCGCTGGAGGATCGCAGTGTGGATTCTTCTCTTCCAACAAGTGTTTAATCGCTGAATTATCAGGTCCAATTCCTTTTGAAGATAAAACTTTGCAAGCTTTGCCGAATAGACCATCTTCTGCAAAGGAAATTGCAGCATCACGAACCTTGTATTTGCGAGAATGCTCATTCAACACATAAGTTGTCTTTCGATCACTTTTGTTACATGCATCCAGTCATAGCTGGAATTTCTGACCTCGAAGCCACGGTGCTCATCATCATATTGGGATGTCCAAACGCTTGGATCGATTTCTACTGGATCTTTTGGCTGGCGGCAATACACATTTAGCCTCATCGCCAGATAAGTAGAGGCTTCGACTGTTTTCTACGCTACAACTTGATGTAAAGCATCTTGCAGAACTCTGCCCCAAGGTTGTCTTGCTTTAAATGGAACATGCTTGAGTGTTAGCCGCCTCAGCTTCATAACTTCCTCAAGTGTTGGTAATTGCAATGTTTGTTCGATTATTGCCAAAGAATTTCCAGATTCCTCTGAGTGCTTCAAAGCTTGCCAAATGTGAGTTTTTGTGGGATAGAGCAACAATTTTATCACATCTGCATATGACTTTTCTGCTCCGAGATAGCCATAAAGAAGGTACGAGTACTTCAGCAGAAAAGATGCCACGGTTATGCTACTCCAAATGAATAACCACAGCTGAGGGAGTAAGTACATGACCACACGAAGGAATTGGGCAAATGATGCCTTCTACAGGGTGAGTCAAAAAAAACGATATCTGAATTATGTCGAAAAATAGTCTTCAATTGCCATTGATTTTCTTCGTCTGTTGATGCTCTATATCTATGGTCGCGTTCTATATCGCTTGGGCAGTATTTTTATTATTCGTAGTTGAAATTCAAATCATGAAGTCGACAGTTGATCCATCCAAGAAATCTGGTCTAAGTCATTTGAACTTCATTCAAGGTATGGAAAGGAAAGCAAAACTTGTCGCTTGGGCAGTCGCATTCGAAAACGTTGCCGAGGCGAGGCGCAAGTTTCGCGAAGAATTTGAGGAAGAAGCACCAGTCCCTTCAACGGTTCATCGCTAGGTGAAGAGATTCCTGGTGTACGGTGACATTAACCATCGTGAGGAAGGTAGCGGTCGCTCAATATCTGCAAGCGGAGACGATATTTTCACTTCGATAAAACCGCTTGTGGAAAGTGATCCAAACATCTCAACACGCCGCCTAAGTCGCGAAGTTGGTGTATCTCAACGAAGTGTTGTTCGATGCCTACACCGAAAAGGATATCATCCGTTCAAAGCGACACATGTACTTGAGCTGTCTGACGATGACCACGATAGACGCCTTGAGTTCTGTCAGTGGATAACTTCACGACTTGAACGCCAACGGAACTTTCATCTGCTTATCGTTTTCTCGGACGAAGCAGTTTTTCATGTTAACGGATCCGTCAATAAGCACAACATTCACTACTGGAGTGCAAACAATCCTCACGTCTTCATTGAAAAGCCTCAAGATCGAAGATCAGTGACAGTGTGGGCCATGATGGACAACACAGGAGTGTTGAGCTTCGACATCAGCTGCACAACAATGAACGGTGAACGCTACTGTGGTATTCTAAAGGATCATGTCATCCCTTTTTTTCAACGGGCTGAAAACAGACAACGATTTTATCAACAAGATGGAGCTCCTCCGCACTACAGTTCTGCTGCCCGCGCTATTCTCGACAGTAATCATCTACCTAACAGATGGATCGGTCGACGAGGACCCATCGAATGGCCTCCACGGTCTCCAGACCTCAGTACCTGCGATTTTTTCTTGTGGGGCACTTTAAGACACTCAGTTTTTGCGCGACGTCCAAATAATACGACGGAGTTGGCCTCACATCATCATTACTTTGAACACAAAAAACCATTGGAATTGGATGTTGTTGAAATATGCACAGTTGTTGCAATGCCCTCTAGATGAGATGTTGTATTTTGTTGTTTGAGGATTGTGAGTCACTCCAAAGACGAGATTCAGATACCACCGGTGGTCTCATCCAAATTAGTTCTGTGTCCGCTTCCATGCACTGTGGAAATATATTTACTCCAATAGCTTCATTGCCAGTAAAGTAATTGAGGTCGGAAACGATTCGGTTTCGAGACCGGTGTGGACCTTGGCACTACCGCTATCGAAAGAAACTGAAACAAACGTGATTGCTTGTCTGCAGATTTTTTTTCCAACTTATCCCTTCTCTGATTCAAAAATCTTCTATTTTTAACATTTTTGTCTACTGGAGCACGATATCACACAACCGTTCATCCGGTCTGCCAGGTGTAGAAGACATTTTCTACATACACCTTGTGCATACATTCACTACACATTCTTTGTAAATAATTTGTTCAGATATGACAAGAAAATATCTACTTATATGGAGTAGTGCAAAGAAAAATTGTTAGAAAGATGCACATCTGTATAAAAATTGGATAAGGGTCGTATTTAAATGGCACAAATAAAGGTCCGAAGTTATGCAGTTCGTATTCTGGATGGGTACGTATTTGAGGTAGAAAAGAGAAAACGGGTCCGATGAACTCTTCACAGGTGCCAAAAAACCTCCCCTCCCTTGAAAATTGAAATGACAGACAAAATCATCTAAGGCTCATTTTATCATGAAGAAATTGCATAATTATCAAATGATTAGAAGAATTGGAAAAATATGTAGAAAAAATTAAAAGTTATCATCTTCATTGGTAATGTTAGTTGCAAACATTTGCAACGTATTTTACATAAATTGACAACACAAAAAAAATTGCTAAATACGGCTCACATGGTCCCCACATACTGACTCTCTGAACCTGGATGCGGACCCTTTCGTGCCTTTAATGCGGACCATTTTGGCTACCAGTGTACAAACAATCTATTTCTCTATTTTTGCATTGCGTGATGCGCCTGCACATATATCATTCATAGAATTCAATAAGTAGTCTGATATGTGCAAGTACCTTTTTCATATGTGTTGGGCAAAGTTCATTTGGGAAACTGTTTGAGACTCCTGAGGATATAATGAGTTTAGCCATATTGGGACTCCCTGCAAATCAACCACACCGGATCAGGGTTGAAATCTGGATGTGATTGAGTGATTTAAACTCGTAGAGCTACATTTAAAGTCTCATAAAACTAAAGACTAAATGCAATATTGCATATTAAACTTGAAATCTTATCTTAACACCTAAAGAAATAAAATAAAAAAATCAATGAATTCTATACGACTTCCGTCCATGATCCAACATGCAATCCGTCTATTATACATGTATATGAATTAGGAATCTTTGTAGGAATTCCACTTGACGAAAATCAAGCCCAAACTAAATTTGGACCTTGTATTTAGCATGGTGCTTGAGTAAAATATACATGCATGTACATGTATATGTTGCACCATGTATGCTGCAATTATCATACAGGCATGTTATGCAATTCTTAAACGTATATGTTTAGAATTAGTTATAGTTTTCAATTTATTTCTAAATTTTTGTTAATTGTGCAGTTAGTTAATGACCCACGTAGTCGAAGTAGTATTCGACTCCGAATAGCTAATTACCTCACCGACGGGATATGTGGACTCCCACAGCAACTCGGGCCCATCACTATATCAGCATAAACATGAATTATGTACATGCAAGCCAATCTAGTGCTGTTGAC
This sequence comes from Prostheceraeus crozeri, assembly GCA_907163375.1. NCBI lineage: Eukaryota > Metazoa > Platyhelminthes > Polycladida > Euryleptidae > Prostheceraeus > Prostheceraeus crozeri. Next base: position 10,697 of record CAJQUW010012189.1, on the reverse strand, counting down.
AAATGAATAAACTGTTCTTGAATAAGTCTTGTTTTTTGTCTGTTATGGTTGCGTTTATGGATTTTATTTATTCACGTACTTAGTGATTGAATTAAATTCTATCATATGTTGCTATCATTGTCATAAATAGTACAGTATAAGAGTACTTCCTTGGCGAATATATTTATTTGATGAAGATACTTTGATAACAATGTATGTGGTCCTTCATGGAAACCAGAAACATTTGGTCATTGGCTCAGTAATTATCGCTATTTGACAACCGTGGGAGAGGATCGAATCAAAATACGATGACAAGTGTCACCAAATATCTAAACATTCATCAGCTCATAAAATTATGAATGAAATTACTTAATAGGCATTATTCAGAAGTTAGAATTGTTGAACATCAAATTCCACAGATTCATATCACGCTGTGAGGAATTGTCTGGTGTGACGAATCAATTATAATTAGAAAATGGAAACAATAGAAGCACCGGAATCGCACTTTGATTGTTTATGGATTTCCGGCATGACTAACTCTGAAAAATGATGACTGAAGGCAATCTACCCTGGTCATGTCAAATGTCATGGATCTCTGCACAAGAATTTTGAAAAACAGAGTCAAGGTGTAGAGTCTTCATGTTAATGAGAGGCGTTTACGCAAGAATACAAGTTAGAAAGAATGCAAGCTTATACAAGTATGGAATAAAAGTTATTTCCGAAACGTTACCACTTGTATTCACAAATGCGCTTTCTTTCAGACGAGGCTTAAGCTCAGTCAGCACCAATATGAAGATACAGACCTACATGTACACTGTACATTAATGTATACCTAAGCAACGTAAAAATAACAAGTGATTAACTAGTGAAAAAGTACTAATTCATGGGCAGAGTAAACTGCAGTTCTCATTCCTATGAACACTTAGTACATAAATGTTTGTTATGATCAATTGAGCACCTGTATAATTTTTTTATTGTTTTCATGAAGTTATATATAAGAATAACACAAACCATAGAAATTCGACACTCTACAACAGTGTTTCTCAAACAGTGGTGCGCGTGAAACACTGCATGTGGCAATTTTACGTAAATTTACTGCTACTAATTTCCTGTCGAAATCACTTTCTGCTTTTTTGGAAAGTTGAAAGTTCAATTAAGCAGTTTCTGACAGTAACTCGTCTGATGAACGTGCAAAAGACATTTTTCATAGCGAACATTTGTCCACCTTCTGGATAAGTATGAAATCCCCATATAAGCGAGTGCCAACTCTACTCGTATTTTCCTCTACCTGGGAGTGGGAGCAGGGCTTTACCACGTATAACATGACGGTCGCAATCATCTGACTCATCCAAACACGACTTCCGATGCGCTGTGTCGAACGCTTTACCCCGCGTTCATTAACTTGTTCAGGAGAAGTAACTGTAACATAAAGAAGATATAAATTAACCATTAATCTTTCATAATCAGTAAAACTGTATATCATAGAAATAATTATCTAACTTTATAGAGTGGTTGGAAATTGTGGTTGTCAGCTTAAGATTTTTTAGGGCAGCTTCTTAACTTTCAATGATTGTAAAGATGCAATGCAGTGTATATAGCCTAAATTTCATAATTTCTCTGCAGAACCAATTTTCATCATATTAACTAAACGTCCATGATTATCATAGCTAATGCTTATTAATTTTTTAAGTATTATGTATAGGGGTACGCGGCAGAGATTCTGGCTGTCAAGTGGTGCGCGATGAGAAAAGGTCTGAGAATCAATGCTACAGCAAAAAAGAACATGAACGGAATGAGCATCGAAAACTAATTGCGTCGTGGACATGAGCTATCATTGACAACGATACCTAAACGATAGCTGGTGACAATGGTTAAATACCAGTGCTTTGTTAATGTACTTTGTATATATTCACTATTATTGAAATTTCTCCCATAAGAGTTTTTTTCAAATAACTTGCACTCAGTGTTTTTGAGTGAGCGAACGGCATCTTTTCAAGTTTTTGATGAGTGGCCGAGCGAGCAAAAAAAAATATTCCGCGAGCAAAAATTGAGGGAGCGAGCGATGATTTTTTGTCGTGAGCGAGCGGTTGAGCGAGCCATTTTTGGAAAAAACAAGAAATTTAGAGATCAAATAATCAAAAAGCGAAATATTTGAAGTCTTTTAAAAATGTTTTCTAGTACATGCATGTATCTAACTTGATTGATGAACAAAACATCCGAACCTTTTCTCTCTTCTGTGGTGCTCATTCTCCTGACAATATGCATTGAGTGCCTGTCTGGATTCTTCTTGTGGATATGAACTTAGCAAGAAGAAGGTCTTTGTGATCGATGATGTGCTCAACATCTGATCATCGACACATTATTTATTTGCATATCTCTTGAATCGGTCTCCCAATCGTCGCTTCGCCCCATAGATGTACTAATGGTCTCCACAATACACGAAGCCATGATAAGATGCTTTCATTTGATAGAAACATTTTTGTTGTTGCTGTTGGAACATATCCACATGCAGATCCCTGAGAGATATTCTGTATCGTCAATGCAAACGTGAAAAAACTGCGAAAAAACTATTTTGGAAGAATTGAAACCAACCAAATTAGGCCTACACACGGACAATCCGAATGTAGGCATGTATGGCTTCCACTGTACGGTGCATTGATTTTAAGACCGTTATTTTAACCCTATCTATACCGGACTCTGAAGCGCGTAGGACTGAATCGATCTCTCCTTAACTTCCAAATCGATGTTCCAAATCACATGAAATTCAACATATTTAGGGTCTCAGCTTTCTTATCGTGATGTTCACTTGCTCCAACTCATTCATCCCCATATTGTAAAGATAAATTCAAGATGTCAAATCACTAATTTTGACAGATTTTTTTAAATTTAAAATTCTACCGAATTTTAGTCCGAAATCTTCTCAATGATAAAGATTGCAGAGTGCCCGTTCGCCTGCACTAATAATGGAAAGATGTCCTCAAACATCATGTCTGAGGGCATTTTTCTATTCCATCTCCTCAATTATTGTTATTTTAGATGCTAAACGAGTTGAGTGTGCTAGGAAGTTACATATCTGAGAACTACAAGATTGATGTGTAGGTCCTACGTGGAATAGCCTGCATGTCAAACATACGCATAAGAAATTTGGAAGATTTTCCTTCAATAGTAACTTTTCCAAGGTATATGCTAAATAATGTTCAACAGCTGAAAGCAGCTCCATAGGGCTATGTAATTATATGAAGATGGACGACACTAAACATTCAAATTGTTAGGAAAAGACATAGAAGTGAATATTTACATGAGTCACAACTACTAAAACATTATAAGTAACATTTACTCAACATTTTAATTTTCAATGCTACACTCGATGTCTATGGCGTAACAGATGATCATGATATGATTCATAGACTCACATTTCTCAAATAATGCACTCACATTGGAAATCGATCTGCTTCGTCAAAAATTACATGTGTCATGCAAAATGTTTGCATGAAATGTTTTTTAGACCTTCGAAAAAATGCTATTCAAAATTCAACGATTTCAGTGAGCATTTTGAAAATACGCAAAACTTTAGGTCACAAAATCGTAGGTCGGGCGGGTTAGCTTTAAGAATATCACATCGAAAAATCGGGATACCGAATCGTTCCTCTCCGTTATGGATAGTTATTAAATCATTAAAAATCATTTAAAAATCATCAAAAATTGTAGCATTGTTGAGCTTATTTCTCTTACATACTTTTGTGATTGCCTTCTTAAGCTAGAAAAATCAAGTTTTAAAATGTCTTCTTGTTAGTTCAACAAGTTGTCTTCCTTGTTATTTTGACAACGCACAAGAACCATTATGAAGTGAAGAGGAATACAACATTTAAAGGACTCCAACATATAAAATACTGAGTAGCAATCAGTTGGAGTGGTAAATCTTGGGTAGCCATGCCAACTCCGCTATGCTTCACCATTTTTTTCTATTTCTTGCCAAGGTGACTGTCTTTGCAAAGACATCTCTTCCAACTGTAATTCAAATGTTGTACTTTTACATGTAATTCTTCCTTCTTCACTTGAGATCAATATGTTGGAGATCAATAAATAAGAGTTAGACAATTTAAAAATTGATTTTTCTAGCTCGTTTCAAGAATACCATGAATCCAGGGGTCAACGTAAATTCTAACATTTTGACAGTTTTCGTACTAGTACTTTCAAATCTCGGTTATTGAGTGTAGCTGATCCCTTTCTAGATAAAATAAAAAAAGTTGATTTACTCCAAGTAAGATATTGTCAATCGAACCATGCATTTCAGCTGTATCCTACAGCTGAAATACATTGAGTTCAATTTTCAAGATTTGGAAAAGCCAAGTAGAAGTTGTTGACTTTTTGATTTTTTATCTATACATGTCACAGTTTCCTTGAAAACGGTAATGGCACATGAATAGCCGAAATATACAGATAAAAAAATCAAAATAGTTAACAACTTGTACTTGGCTTTTCCAAATCTTGAAAATTGATCATAACAATTGGCCAAGACATTTTCTCTCACATTTAGTTCAATTTATAATATTGTACTTGCAATTAGATCTTTGGTTGTCTTACACGCAAGGCTCTTCATTACGCAACTTTCCACGAGGTAAGTAAATTTTCACTTCTTCAAGTTTAAGACGATTGTTTTTGCGAAGTAAAATTCCCCGATGCGTTTCGTCTCCATGGTCAGTCTCAAGGCTCATAACCATCGGTGAATTTTACTTCGCAAAAATATTAAAATCGTCTTTAACTTAAAGGAGCGATATTTTTCTTTCCTCGTGGAAGTTTACACAATATTTACACTTAATTTGATCTATCTTCGCATGCAGTATATTGTACTATTTATGTGCGATGCACAGGCTACAAACAAACTTACTATAGTATGCAGTAAGAAATAAGCATGGTGCTTATGGAAAGCAGTAAAAAGAGTGTGGATGTCTTGAAAGATGCCAAAATGTTGGACTGTGGCAGATGGCTCAACTGATGTGGCAGATGGCTGAAGATTGTAATATCTCATGGAACAATTGGGGGAACATGGGCCATTGGCAGTGAAACGGAAGCTTCAATGGACATGATGCACCTCACACCCCTCCTAATCTGACACGGAGGAATCCGGACCGACCCTCAGTATCATCTGTGTGACATGCCAATCTTCGCCGTGCCCTCTCTGGCTATCATGTGGCAATGCAGAGTTCCCCCCCCCCACGTGTGTGAAGTTAGCGGAGCCACCCAGGGAACCACTTTTATCTTTAAACTTGAATTTCTAGATAACGACTGCGAATTTTTGGAATCTGATCAGGGGGCTGAAATTGATAAAGTAAAAATCAGTAAGTAAAATAAAGAAGAATCACGGTGCAATAAATGAGTGGTTCCGTTGGGTAGTTTCGCTAACTTCACACACGTGCATGAAGATTATTCTACACGTACATGCTACCGTTTTTAACTGCATTGTTGTGAAAAATGAAGTATGCATTTCAGATCAGCACCACAAATTGGAACACGGTAGTGACAAAATAAAACTGACTTATTGTGCCTGTCAGCGAAATTAAGAAGTTGGTTCCGCTAACTTCACAACGGAACCACTTTTATCTGTCAACTTGAATTTCTCAATAACGACTGTGACTTTGTGGATTCTGAGCAGAGATTCGTGATCAGAAGGCTGATCTTGATAAAGTAGAAGCTGCTTCGAATAGGATCTCGCTGTACTAAAATGTTCCTCTCTGTGGTTCCGCCAACTTTACACACGTCTCCCCCACAGGCAAGTAACGAGACGGTGGTGGCCAAACAAAGAGACGAAAGATTCATCGTGGAATCTGTACCGCGGAAGTGGGAAGCTTGAGTGGATAGACAGTTGCCAGATGCATTATCCCTATCTGACCAACGACCTCATCTAGCGTTGACCGACGAAATAGGGAAGAGAATGGTTATGGACGAACTAACTGTTCCCTCGGAAGAGTGTTATGGATGCCCATGAAATGAAAACAGCTAAATATGAAGAACTTGCCGAAGGTATCCAGAAGATAGGGAGGAAATGTGAACTTATACCTTCTGACAGTGGGATGCCGTGATTTCGTTGCTCCATCGGTGAGGAAATTTCTTGTTAAAACCGATGTTTAAGTTCAAAGATCACCATGAAGAAGCTGAGTGCAAAGGTGGAAGAAGGTGGGAACTGGGCGCAACGAGCTGCTGCGGACCAACCATTTTGACAGATACTGACCTTAGTGGGCCGAAATCTCTGTGACAGCTGGCGCCGATGTCTCAGGTCCTTGTCGGTGCAGCATTTGCTGTTTCACATAATCCATCAATTTCGTTTATCAAGCGATTTTATTTATAGCGGATTTCTAACACCTATTGATTACTCAATACTCAGTCACTCATAGGCACGCATTATTTTGTCACGATTTCATATAAGTTCATTTTCAATTGTCAACGCATTGCATAGTTTCTTAACACACCTTGCGAATTTTGTCCAAATATTGCGCCAAGAATTGTACCGGTAAGAAATGAGCGATCGAGCGGCATTTTTCGATGATTTTGAGCGGTGAGCGATCGAAGAGATCATTTTGAGGAATTGAGCGGTGAGCTTTTGAGGAAGCGGAATTTCGATCCGCTCAAAACAGTGCTTGCATTACACTGCCGAAAGTCAGGAATGCACAATCGCTTCATTGTTTAACAATATGATTCCTCCTTAGATCTATGGGAACTAGATCCATCCTTTCCGACGCACCGTGAAGCTTTCTCTTTAGTGATTGCAAGACAATCGGTAAAGAAGAACTTGAATATCATAAGCATATCCTTAACATTTATAAAATAATACAAATTAGTCATTCGACTCACAAAATTTATAATGCGTATCCAGAAAATATTTCCCGCTGTGCAAATATTTTCCGAAACTTGCAATCTCTGTCCCTCCAATCATTCATCTTTAAAGTGCTAAAATGTGTTCCCGTAATAGACATACCGAAAGAAATTTCCCGCATGAATCGAATGTACATGTGCAAGTACACAATGCATAGTTTGTAGATAGTTCAATTCTATCTGTGCCTGGGTTGTTGCATCTTTGCAACTGGGCATACTGCACTGATGACGGCTAAAACGTCAGAGGTGTTTGCAGTTGCAGGACTGATTTAAATCAAATCTTGTCCTCGTCTAGGCATATCTTCATATAGCTATCTTCATGTGTGCATATATGCAAACGTTCAGTAGGTTGCAAGTAAATATTATGGAAGCGGAGGGTGAACATTAGTTACTCCTGTAGCTGCTTCTTACATCAATTCTCCCCTTCCATAAAATGAATTTTATCTTCTTACTGAATCATATACATAGCAAAGTAGCTATGACGTCATCGATTGCATTTTTTGAAAGAATCACTACCTATTGGAAAAATCCAATAAGCATACTAAAAAAGGTGAATCCACTTCAAATGCGAAAAAGCCGAAGAAGTCAACAGCTTTCTCGTGAGCAGGTTTACCGACTGTTTGTCGCACATTGCTGTAAGACCTCACGAATCCACTCGGGTTCTGACTTGTGTTTATTCCTTTAACTTCTTGTTCTCTCTCAGCAGCCTGATGATGGTCAGATGCGATTCTTTCTGATTTGGCTGAATTTTTAGCAAATTTATGAACTATCATCGAATAATTCAAATTCGATAGTAATAATGCCCTACAATAAGCAGAATTTGATTTTCGAAATATTTTAAAGCTATAAACTTCATCCAATCCATGCAGGGAGGGGGCGGGTGGCGATTTAGCCCCTGTCGCATGTTCGCTGTGGCTTCTTTAACTTTAAAACTAAACCGCGTGACCTAAACTTCCTCAACATTCAATTTTATTGCACATTTTTAAGCTTTTCCAAAAAATCGTTGGATTTGAACACTCGATGAATTTTCATGGATTATTTGCAGAGCTAAAATTCATGAATTTGCTGCATTTTGCAAATATGTTCCAAATATGCAGTTTGGATTTTGATTGTGTCTATGAAACATTGATTTATTATTATGTGCATGCAGACTGTAGCGAAGGCATGGAATGCTGTCCTCAAGTTTCAGTGTTATGCAATTACTACCTATTGGATATTTCGATAATTGATGACGCTATTGAGCAATTTGTGCATCTTTTCCTATTTACATGGAAACCTTGGGCATCCTTGAGTCGTTTTACGCTTCTACAGTCTTATTTGAATACGCTAAGATTTAGAATATCTTATTACAGATGAATTACAACGGATTTTTGGAAAAATCCAATCCAAATCAATCCTATCATGAAATTCTTTTTTATGCTTTTAAGCAAGCTTTCAGCTCATTGAACTATTTTGGCATCATAAATTGTAATTATTAAGAGAATTAAGGTCCAAAATCCTGTAAAATTTTTAAAATAATTCAAAAATGATTAGAACTAGCGATTTGAAACTTGCAATTGCCAATTGTAGTATGAAGATGAGCGAGCTATGACGTCATCGGTCAAGTAGTAGGTCAAGTGAATATCACCATCAGAATGTTCACACGCCTGAAGTGACTTTCTTATGGACTTAAGAATCGCTCTCACCAACTCTCGGTGTGCTTCAGGGCCTATCATGGATTGGTCCATTTTATTTTTACAGCTAGCCTGCTTAAGTTACCTTTACGAGGGAACACAATAGCTTACCAAATTGTCGAAATAACTTATGCTCTGAAATTGATTGGCCCAAAAAAAGGTCATGCTAAAAAATATAGTGCAGCAAGCATCTATCATGGAGTATTGCAAGTGTATCATGCGAATATTCGATATCATAAACCTAAGAAACAGCACTTTATGACAATTTGATGCGAAGATTGGATGATTTCAATAGAATCGGGCGCAATTTTGAAAGATAGCTCTGAAAGTCACTATATCCAAACTCAGCTTGGCAGGCACTATATCTACGGTCTTTTCTAATGCGAAGATGAAGTCGTGTGTAAAACTTCATGTCTCTGCCAGACGGATTGGTTTTTTTAGATTGGCACAATTCTTTCCAAAATTGACTCTTAGCCGCTCTGCTAAAACAGTCAATAGATATGATGGTCCGGATCTGACAAGCACATATAATCTTCTCCCTAACAATGATTCTATCAATAGGTTGAAAGACCAGTGCATTCTCACGGCATAAGTCATGAAAACGATTTCTGCGAGATGCCACATAATTCTCTCTATGTCTTATTGGCGGGATAACATGGCAATTTCCACAACTACAGTTTGAAAAGCAAGCCTATTTCTAATTATGAATGCATGTATTTACATATGTGAGTGTACTTGCCTGCATGTATTAACTCACTCACGTGCCTTAATCCTGAAATAGAATTCTTGAAATGTATTAGTTGATAACTAAAGTACAATTAACAACGAGCATAGTCAAATAACTGCTCCCTTTAAATAAAAGGGGCCTCTGAATTGAAAATCACGGACCGAGGCTGGTTGGCAAGATGAAAACTGTACTGTGTCGAAAAGATGCCGGGGCTGAAAATCCGGCCCGGTCCTGTTGTTTTTCACTTATCAAAGCAACTTTTGAGGTTGCCGATTCATGAATCGGTTTGTTCAGTTGAAAGGAATGTTGGAATATAAAATAAGAAGCACAAAATAAGAAAATCAGCGTGCATTTTTCTTTTATTAAATTTAAAAATGGTCCTTTTTAAAATCCTTTTGGTGATCGCTATAAATTAAGAGCGGTCATTCCCTTGCTATGTGTTCGTGAGTTTGCACTTGCTATAAAATATATTGGTAAATGAATGAGTCACTTCTATACAAACAGTAGCATTTGACGAAAGCGAGTATTTTGATCAGATCTTAGACTGTAAGTAGAGGTCATTTGGAGAGATGGACATTCTGGTAGTGTCCGCAAAGAAAGGTCAGTTAAACTGTCAGCGTGAGAAAAAGTCGCCCATTGTGGGCGGTTCGCTTTAAAGGCATCATCCACTGAAGCCCCCTCCAGTTTCAGCAATATCCAGACTTTGCTATTCCGCCTCCTCATACTTAGTGTGGAGTCATGTTAAGAGTCGGTGTCTGTGTTCTGATCAGTCGCACATTTATGGGATTTCTAAGGGACTCAACTGACATTTCCGCTCGCCATGTATTGGTCTGTAGCCTGAACTGCTTGGGTCATCCATCTAATGGCCTAGCGGCGGTGAGATTAAAGCCATTTCCTGCTTGGGTGGTGGCTAACTACCGGGTAATTGAGAGAAAAAATGAAGAGAAATGTAACAACTTGTTCCACAACATTTCCACATTTTTTCACAACGAATAATCGGAGTTGATTTAGATGACAATAAAGTCTGTTCTTCTAGTCATGGGTGTCATGAAATAGTACTTTTTCAGTGCAAGTGAGTGAAATGCTTAAAAAATAATGCCGTTACCAGAAAGAGGGAAATTTCCAGGTTTTCTAAAGAAGATGACAAATACTAAGTCGTTAAAAGACACCAACAACCCGGATTCCCCGACAGCACTCGCGCGACCAAGGAATCGAACTGAAGTCCGCGGTGAAGGCGAGCTCGCACCTTCCTCACTAGGCCAAGCTGACGGTTCAAAAGGAATGCGAGTGAAGGCAGAAGTCATCTCCAAGTGATATTGATAGCTTTTTGTCCTATTATTATTGACAGAACACTACCAACATTCATGTTGTAGTGAGACAGCATCTTCATTTCATTCGACTATGTCACCCAGTAGATTTGACAACAAAGGTCTGTCGCAGTCATAGAA